>PVIY010034061.1:0-27530 GCA_004026745.1 Myrmecophaga tridactyla | reverse complement strand
CAGACACGCCTCCTAACTGACTGCAGATGTAATTGGCAACAGATGAGGTTCATGTACCATTGGCTTATGTCCGCAGCAACAGGACTAGGTATGCTCACCTGGCCAAGTTGACAACTGAATCTAACACACCCCATAACTACCATAAGGGGGGAGCAGAAACTGAAATTATAGATAAGAATGAGGCTCAGATTGATCAAGTGGAATTTCTGAGAACAGACAGAAAACTTGCAGGTGGTAGAAATGGGATACAAAGCACTTTTGCAACTTTCAAAACATTTATTATACCATATTAACTACACATTGTAAGTCAGTATATTTTTAAAAATATATGATTTTTGAGGATACTAATTATCATAAAGAAACATACAAGATGCACTCACAAAAAGATGTGTACAAATACGTACATTCTTGCATATGCACATACATCTGTACAGCCACAAATACACATCCACATGCATATTTCTGGTGCTATTCTCTATGGATTCAAATTCTATTCAGTCATCAAACAGCTGTGTCAAATTTAACATTTGCTTAAGCTATCTGTTCCTCAGATTTCCCATTTATAAAAGTAGATTAAAATAGTACCTTCTTTACAGAGTTTCTATGAATACTAAGTAGTTAATTCCCACAAGCACTTAGAAGAGTGCCACTATTAGAAGAGTGGCAACACAATATTGCTCTCCCTCAATTGTAACATTTCCTTGACAAACTTCTTGATCCACCTTTTCCTTGTACAGTATGAAGCCCTTCCTGGTGTCATGTTGACTTGCTCTGGGTTACAAACACAAACATTGTAGAAGCAAACCATGAATAAAAAGTAAGTAACAGCCATTAAAATGCAGTTTATTAGTTGTCAACTTTATAACAACTTTATTAGTTGTCAAACCTCCAGTCTTTAAATCCCCACATTAACAAACTCATAAGAAACTACGTAGAATATTGTTATTATCAATCTTTGAATAACCTATGTGGAGTCAGTGTGTATCTGAAGAAATAGGATTCCATGCCAATGATTAATTATTATAAAAGTTCCCCTTAAATGTTTTAAGAGATGAAGTGGCCACTGAGCATTAGCCAGGTTCTGCTGATTTAAATCAGGAGATGGACTTTTAGTGGTCACTGGAACTATAGAAGAAATATAGGAGGGAGATAAGATACTTTTTATATCTCAGTGGTTTGCTTCCACATGCCACTTTACCCAATCCCAATATCCAAGGCAAGCACACTTTATATAGTTCTTCTTTGGAAAAAAATATCCAGCATACACAAAAAATCAGCTCCACGTAATTAGAAATGTTCTTATATTGCTATTATTCAACCCTGTTTTCACAGTTAAAGATTTCCTTGTTTTCTATCAGCCATAGGAAAATATGTGATGTACTTTAGATAATTGTATTTGTATATGTACAGTGCTAAGCATACAAGGAACACTTGTTAATGTTAACCTTCTTTTATGTAGTCATTATCTCTAAAATGCTTTAATGATATAGAAATTTGTATAAATTTGTCACTAAGAATAATAAAAATGATTACCTTTTGCTTTTCACAATCCCCCATAGCAACTTCAGCTGGGACCTAATACTTAGCTGGGTGACAACTTAAAATAACCCAACAGAATCTTATCAATTAATGCATAGCCATATAGAGGATAATCGAGGTATTTCTATTCCCCAACATTAAAAGAGATATCAACTTCCAATGAAATAATTAATTCTAAGCAACTTTCAACAATTTTATGACAGAGATAATATGAGGTTGAGTGATGTATTATTCTCTTCAGAGAAGGAAATAATAAACTCATTAAAAAAAAATAACCAGTGCTAAAATGTCCTTTGACGATCAGCTGCCCAGTCTCACACTTTAATCCACCATCTTTTACAACCCTGTTTTCTTAAGGCTTCAGCTGGATCACATACCTTTAATCATAACATTTGAAGGAAAAACAGTGGATTTTAATGGCTTCAGGTGACACACCCTTGATTTTCTCTGAACCTTCTCCTTATATCCTCCAACATTTATAGGATGTAAAACTGCCCCATTTTCACATCAAAGATTGCACTGAGAAGCCTTTGTTGTATTCAGGGACTCTGTCTGATTTCAGGAAGATCGCGTGTCTCGTGAAAGATTATTGTGTCCCTGCTCAATATTTTCGCAACTCTATGCACATAAAAAAATCAGAGAAATATATAAGTCTGTGCTGATTATGTGTTGATACATTTGAGCCTGCTTTATCCCTGAAAAGCAGTGTGATGTGAATATGCCATATTGTAATTATTTTCATTCTGCATACTTATCCCTCCTCAGTCCTCTGGAGATTCATATTTTCTTCTCACTGGAGAATGTCAGGAAAGAGTATGATTCCATCTCTCAGGAGTTATCATGAGCAGGTATATCTTTATTAGTAGGCAAAAACTAATATTTAGGAAGGAAAGAAGTGATTGTGAAGGAGCAGACAAATCAGCTGTTGAATATAATGACATGAATCACATAACTACTATCACAGACTATGTACATAATGCAACATGAATTCAAGCAAAAATGATGGCAACTAATTGTCTGATCACGCTAAACTGCTAATATTCAGAGTTTGACTTTTTCTGAATTAACAGAAGAGTTTTCAAAAATAGTCATTAAAATGTACAATTAAATTTTGTGCCATATTATGTTGATGTAGTTAATATTTCTTCTTAATATTCTAAAAGTCTCAAAAACCCAATACTCTTCTACTTACACATAATTTTGACTAAGTAACTTTTTGTTTCTGTCAAAGGAAAGCAAAAAAAAAAAAAAAGAAAGAAAATAGAGAACCAAATGTGCACATTAAGGTAAAGAATAAAGACTAGATGCTTATTATTTCAATTATAATGAAAGTGGGTAAGGTACTAAATGTTCATTATTTGAGAAGGCAAAGGAGAAAGAGTATGCAAAAGGAAGGTGTCATTTGGATAGAAAATTGCTCTATTGCAGACTTCTTAAAAGAAACAGATGTACTCTTTGGGATTCCACAGAAAGAATTTATTTTCCCAACCTTATATAATCTGGTTGATACTTTTTGCTTCCAGAACTCCTGAGTTAGAACTTGATTGGATATTATTCAATGTCATTCTGAAGTTATTATTCTTTGAATTAGATATAGGGCCAATGGGATTTCAAAATATTATGAAGTTTGAACAAGGATGTCAGTTGTCTACCAATTCCAATATTTTCAAATGTTCTCTAGCAACTTAGTAAAAGAAAACTGAATTTATTTAGAGTGACAAATGAATTCAGGTGAATAACATATTTCTTAGTGAAATGCACCTAGTTGCACATTTCTCACAACTAGGCAATGCTACAATTAATTCTGGCCAATTCAATAGATTGGTATACCCAGAAGTTCCCCTTATATGAAGGACAATGCCTATTTTTAACCTCCTCCATCCATCCAGCTGCTCTAGAAACTAGAAGTGATGGATATATATATATTTAGTATATAGCAGGCATAACGAAAACAAATGCCAAAACCAAGGAATGTTAGAGCAGAAATATCAGTGGAATCTGAATTCCTGACAAATTTGTGGACACTAGTCTTGTATATCTTTATATGAGAGATATGAAATTCTATTTTTTTTAAGTTGCTGTTATTTTGAATTTTTTCATTACATGCCCCATAACCAGAAGTTTACAGATTCAGGAGCATCTTTTCAAGCAGGTGGTTCTGTTATGTTGCGGAAAACTACTGGTATTATGCATACTTTCTATCCTTGACTCAAGAAGTTACCTCTCTCCATAAATGACCACAAAAGATTAAGCAGACTTGTTGGGTCTTTGTAATATGAGTAGATAAAATATATTGACCTAACTCAGTGACTCAGGCAGAGGCATTTGTTTATCAAAGAACAGGTAAAAATTATGTCAAATATTAATTTATACACTATTAAATGGCTTATCAAAGTAGAGGGAATGCTAAGGAAAGTGGCCTATATCAAGCTGAATTAGTAAGGGAAATTTTTGTTGAATGGAGAGAGAACTAAAAGCAGAAGGATAAGAGAGGAAAGCAAATGCAAATTTCCAGTGCTGCTGAAATATGTTTGTGCACTTTGTGCATTGCACCAAGTTGCCTAATTAGGAGATGCCAGGCCAGGGGAGCTCTTAGCATTGTCTTTTATAGTTCAGAAAACAGTTCTGGAAGCAATTGTGTGCTAATACCAGCTCAAAAGTGCTCACTGTTAAATCTTCAGGAATTTTGTGGGCCATTTGTGAAAACCTAGATAGCTTGATATGAGTCATAGGAGTATAAACACTAGGGAAAACTGCAAATGCTACAAATCAGAGCCTCCTCCCCAACAAGAACCATTTTTAGACAGCACAGCTTGGCGTGGATGGTTTAACTAGCTTACCAAAGGTACTTACTGAATGACTTACTGGAACTTTGAAGCAAAGTTTATCTCCTTAAAAATCTAGTTTTATAACCATTAAACATGTCTTTCCAATATATCAAAAGTTTACCAAAACAGAAGGTCTCTGTAAATTACTGATTATATTTTGGCATATTTCCTGTTTTCATATAATAATTTTAAAAATCATTAGTAATAATTGACAAATAAATAGGCAAATCTTTAAAATGAAACCACAGTTTCTTTTCCAAGTACTATCAAATTATATTATTAGGACTAACTATATCTCTGAGAAAAATACAAAAAGCTAAACATCTCTTTGAAGGAATGGAAAAGCAACCAAAGAAGTTAGGAATTATATTACAAAAATTCTGGAGAAGGAGAAAACTCTTGGGCATCCATTTGGGGATACTCGAGGTACCTGCCCTCACAAATGGAATGAAGAATGTTTTGGAGTTGAGCAGCATGCTTAGCAGATTCCACCGGAGGACCAACCCTTGAGTACAGGGCCTACAGAGAAGGGTTTGCTGGTAACCACATCCATTTTTCTTTGTAGAATCCAGAAAGACTCATCCTAGGAACAGGAGTTGACTAAAAATAGACCATACTTCACAGGCTGGGAAGGCCAGCTTTAAATCTTCTCAGTCCCAGAATGAATTAAAGTGAACTACAATAAACTTAGAGTTATCCTTCCTGTTCAATTATTAACATCTAAATATTTGCAGGACACTATATATACATATATATATATATATATCACTTAATTTGAGTTTTCTTTCTTTCATCTTTATCCTCCTAGCTAAATGTTTTCAGTTTTACCTGTCTTTCCAAGAACCAGTATTTGGTTTCATCAATACTCTCATTTGTTTGTTCATTTCCTATTTCATTGTTTTCAACTTCTGTCTCTATTATTGCCTTTCTCATATACACTTTGGGTTTCATTTGGAGATCTCTTTCCAGATTCTTAAGGTAGAATTGAAGATTACTTAATATACACCTTTCATCTTTTCTAAAATAAGGCTTTAAAACTACTACTTTTCCTCTAAGGATCACTGTAGATGTATCTCACAAATTTTGATGTATGTGTTTTCATATTTTATCAGTTAAAACTACTTTCTAATTTCCCTTTAGTTTCTTCTTTGATCCATTGATTACATAGAAGTGTATTCAATTTCCAAATAAGTATTTTCCAGTTGCCATTTGTGCTGATTTGAATCTGTTGTATACCCCAGAAAAGCCAAGTTCTTCAATCATTCAATATTGCCAGATAGGATCTTTTTTATTGTTTCCTTGGAGAAGTGACCCACCCAGATGTGGGTGGTAATTTTTGATTAAGTGGTTTCCATGGAGATGTGTCTCCACCCATTCAAGGTGGGGTTGCTTACAGGAGTCCTTTAAGAGGGAACCATTTTGGAATAAGCTTTAGACCCAACAGAGGGCACACAACAGAGAACTTTGGAGATGCAGAAGAAAGGTGACCCTGGAGAAGCCTTATGAAATGAGGAGAGAAAACTAGGCAGATGTTGCCACATGCCTTCCCAGCTGAGAGAGGTGTCCAGAACCCAAAGACCCCTGCACACACCAGCCATGTGACTTCCCAGCTGACAGAGCTATTCAGGACAGCATCAGCCTTTCTTTGAATGACGATAATGTCTTATTGCTGCCTTAATTTGGACATTTTCATGGCCTGAAAATGGAATTTAAATTACTTTTTAAAACTGAATGTAATAAATTCCCGTTTTAAACACCATTCCATTTCTGGTGTATTGCATTTTGGCATCTTACAAACTAAAACACCATTTTATTTTTGATTTCTAATTTAATTCTATTGAGGTCATAATCACACTATGTATAATTTCAACCCTTTGACATTTCTTGAGAAGACTTGTTTTATTACCCAGTATATGGTTTATTTCTGAATATCCTCTGTGTGTACTTGAAAAATATTTTTTACACTATTGTTGGGTGGAATGTGCTGTTAAAGACAATTTGATCAATTTTATGATATTAGTCATTACTATCTTTTAGTATTTTTCCATCTTGTTTCAGTTACTGACAGAATTGTATGGAAATATTTCACAGAGACTTGAAGGTCTATTTTTGTATGTACTTCTCTGCATTCCTTTTCCCCATTCCCTCTTCCATGTTGTTTTATAGCTATAGACTCCATAAGCAATATAGAATACTCTTATAATATTAGTCCTTCATGTGGTAATACCTAAACCCCTCTTTTTCTTTGTGTGCAGATATTTCAGTACATTTGCATTTCAGAGCTGCAGAGAGATATTAGGTCTAATGAAACAACCTGAACATACCTTGAACCCAAAACCAGGAACAAGCAGTTCTAGCTTCTTATCAGGGCAGAAACTCTCATTGGCAGTGCCCTTACCCTGTGCGCTTTATAAATACCCAGCCCTCATGCCAGAGACCCGGGTTTGATTCCTGGTGCCTGCCCATGCAAAAAAAATATATACCCAGCCCTCAGGCAGGACAGATTGGTCTCTCCTCCCCTTCCTACTCCCCCAGGAAGTGGGCAGGTGGAGCTGCCATCCACCCACACTGACCTGAGCAGTTTGGTTTCCCCAGAAGAATCATCAAATGCAGTATCTTCCCCTACTCGTCTAGAGCCTTTATGCTAGATAAGTAATGAAGCAGCCATTGGCTGACAATTTCTTTTGTGCCTGAGCCTGTTCCTGCAATGCACCATCTATAGAGATACTATATATAATTCCATGTTTAAATTTTTGAAAATCTGCCAAATGTTTTTGATAAAACCTGCACCGCTTTACCTCCCCACCAGCAATGTAAATATTTCCAATTTCTGCACATCCTCACCAATGCTTATTTCCAATTTTTAATAATAATAATATTATTATTGTTATTAATATAGCTATCATAGTGGGTATTTCATTTTGGTATTTCATTCTGCCTTTGTTTTACATTTCCCTAAGGATTAATAATCCTGAGCATCTTTTCATGTGCTTATTGACCAATTATTTATCTTCTTTAGAGAAATGTCTACTGAAGCTTTTTGTTCATTCATAATGGGGATCTTTTTTGCCCTTTTTTGTTGAGTTTTAAGAACATTTTATATGTTCAGAATACTAGAAAATTATCAGATATGACATAAATAGTTTATTCCATACTGTAAGTTGCTTTTCACTTTCTTAATAATGTCCTTGATGTACAAAATTTTGAATTTTGATGAAGTCTAATTTATTTACCTTTTGTTATTTATATATATGGTGACATATTTAAGAAGCCATTCCCAAATCAAACATAATGAAGATTCCCTCCCTCATCACCATATTTTTTTCTAAGAGTTTTATAATTTTAACTCTGACATATAAGTCATTGATTTCATCTGAGTTAATTTTTGTATATAATGTTAAGAAGATGTCTTCACAAGTGGATATTCAGAATTACCAGCAACATCTGTTGAAGGTGATATTCTGTCCCTATTGGATGGTCTTGGAACATTGTCAAAGATGAATTAAGAATTGCCATAGATGTATGGGTTTATTTCTGGACTCACAATTCTATTTCATTGGTCTAAATATCTGGCTTTATGCCTATATCCCACACTTCCTTTATCATTGTAGATTTGTAGTAAGTTTTGAAATTTGGACATGTATGTCTTTAAACTTTGACTTCTTTTTCAGTATTGTTTTGGCTATTTGGGGCCTCTTACAACTTGAGTATACTGTTTTCCATTTCAACCAAAGAAGCCAAGGGAATTTTTATTAGAATTGCTTTGAATCTCTAGATTGCTTTAAATGGTATTGCCATCTTAACATTATGTCTTCCAATCCACAAGCATAAGCTATCCCATCAATACTTAGATCTAGATCTGAATATATATATATGGAGGTTTATGAATGCATTTGTAAATATGTCTGTATGTATAATATATTTCTATATTTTATTTCACATATTCTTTAAACTTTGCTTTCTCAGAAAACTATTACTATACTATATGATTATACATGTGTCATAATAATTGTATATTTCTAATAGCTGCATCTTCACCTATTTGTATTATAATTTTTTATGAATAAAGTTTTTTATTATTGCTAATATTATCATAGTGAATAGTACCTTTTGTCCCTTATGAAATTTCATCTTTTTATTGTTCAATACTCTTACCGTGAGTTCTACTTTTTACTCATTCTCTTTTGCATTTATAAATTTGGCCATTTATATCATATTTTTTTGTGTTATATATATATATATTTTTGCATGGTTTCTAGGTTCATAATTCTTTTTCCTGTTAATTCATTTTTTTCTCATACTTTCTTCTATTCTTCAGAATAGAAGGCCAGTGCCACTAGGTTATCTCATATTTTTATGCAACCAATTTTCTCTCTCTCTGGGAATTTGTAGGGTTTCTTTTTAATCCTTGGAGTTCATACCCTATACTAAAATTTCACAAGTGCCTTTCATTAGTCAGTTTTTATAGCTAGAATTTTATTGCATCTTTTAAATCTGAAAAAATGATTTTTCAGTTCAAGGAGATGCATCTTCCATTAACATTTTTAATTACAGTGTTCCCCTTCTCTTGTACTTTCATTTTTAAATTGTATTTAAAATGATAGCAAATCATATATATAAACACACACACACACACACATTGTCTCTTAAATATTCTCCCATAATTCATATCTATTATTTACTCACTTATGTCATATTTATGCAACTTGATTTGTCAAATCATCAATTCATATATTTAGTAATCTATTCAAATATGGATAACCATGGATTAACTTCCAAGAATTTTTTTTTGTTTTCTAGTTGCTAAATTTTCACAGTAAAGCTAAATTGCCTTATATAAAATATTTAGACACTGAGAGTTTATACTTTGTAAAATTTTTTATGAGAATCTATAAGGGACCTTGAATATTTTGAGCAGGCTTACTCCTGTTCTTGCACCCTATGCAACCAGTGTAATACATTGGGAGATAGATTTTAGGTTAAAAAAAATAAAATGATAATGTTGCAGACTACTTTGAACTGCGTGTGTTGTTACCTCACTCTAGGCATAAAAAGAAAACATTTAAGCATTATTTCTATTCCACATTGTCCTCATGGTCCTAAATATTTTAGTTGAGAAAAGAAGACAACATCAGCCAAAAAAAAAAAGGTAAATGTGTTAAAAAGAAAGAAAGAAATGTCATTGTTTATAGAAAATACATTTGGGTATGTAGAAAAAAATTAAAATATATGAATTATTAGAATTTATGAGTGAGAAGCCAACACAAAAAACAGACACTCAGTATGAGTCCACTTAGATAAAATTCAAAATCAGGCAAAAGACAACTATAAGTAACAATTATGTTCATTCTGGTGGGTGCTGTCATTAGTAAATGAGAAAGTATTTTGTTCTGTTGCAGAAATTTTAATGACCTGATCCCTAAGTGGACTACATATACTCTTTTCCAATCCTTAGTTTTTTTCTTTCTTACTAATTATGCCTCTTAACTATCTCCCACAAATATTTTTCTTCTATTTTTCTGAACATTAAACAGAACAGAATATTTTCTTTATTTGGGAGATCAGGCCACATTTTTATCCTTTTTAAACTTGTGCCTAAATCTTTTTGAGAAGGAGCTTAATTTCAGCTGCATATGATCATATGTTTATTTTCTACCTATCTTTGCCTGTACATCAGTTTTCCCACATTTGTATATAGTCTACCTATCATTGCCTGTACATCAGTTTTCCCACATTTGTATATAGTCTACTTTCAGTTTATTTTCAGTTAGACAGCTAATGAACTGGGTCAAGTTTCAGCCTCCTCTCAAAGTTATATGTTAGGGGAGTGCTTCTTATGTGCACCTTATTCAGAATTTCCCACCCCTTCTAAAATTTTTCTTCTTTGTATGTTTATAACTGGAGATTTATACTTGATGTCAATATCAAATTTTCCTTCTTATACTTAAATGCATATTTCTATGACAGGGTCTCTCAAAGTTTCTTCCACTATCCTATTTATACAAGTTGTTAACAAATGTTGCTCAACTATTTGTTTTGTGACCAAATTATTTGGGGATATTCTGGAAGAAATCTAATGAAAGCTGGTATATCCTTAACTGTATCAATATAATTTGTGAATTTCTATGAAGAATGAATGCAGGATCTCTCAAACTCATTTGACCAGAGAAACTTTAGAAAAATTTGGGAAATACTGACCAAATAAAAAATGTTGCTACTCAGTGTTCCATTGCAGTCATCCTGAAACAGAATGCATGTGAAAATGTATTCCATTAACTATACATCACAAAGAACTTTACTTTCACTTTTCAAGATTTTATCATAACATAAATTGAGGTGCTGAAAGCCTTCTAGATTGAAAATGGAAGTGTTCAGAAGTCATTCTTTCCATGCAATTTGCCCAGGTAACTTTGATTCTTGGTACTCTTGTGCTTGGCATCTATTGCTGTATTGGGAATAGTTGGTCCTCAAGATTCCATCCTGGGCGTGACATAATTTTCTGCCTTTGATAACCAACTTTGCTGGTTCATGGTTTCAAAAATAAGCACTTCCATCCCGAACCTGATCTTGATTTCAGAGACCCATGTTCAGAATCTCATGGTCCTGGAAAGCTCATGACTACATACCATCTTACTGTCTTGTAAAACTAATTAGAAGAGTGCAGGGAAAGAATTTTCAGAGGTGAGGAAATGATGGCCAAATCCTTGCCCTGGCTTATCAGCATAAACTGCAAATTATGTATATAAACAAAACATGATAATTGCTTTTTTCAGTTGCTTATATAACCTTCCCAACCTACCTTAACCAATACTTCACCTAACTTTCATCCCTGCCTTCCATGAAGTGTTTTTATTTCTGAATATCATAATAACTTGACTTACTATTTTGGAAGGGAGATCTATTTGAGGTTAATTTTATTTATACAGCTGTCTTAATTTTGAAGAATGTACATGCTGGAAGGAGAAATGGAGGAAAACACCCAAAAAGGTGGTTTCCCTATATTGGAGGGAATTTCCTTTTCACTATCAGCTTTCTTAAAATATTTGCAATTATCCAGTTTGTTTGAGGACTGAAGTTATGAACTCTTTCTGATATACTCATAAATTTAAATATATAGGTGTTACTAAAGCAGATTGTTTATGTTTATGAATGTTTATCTGTTCTTGCTTCCTTACTCTAGAACATTCTATTTTCCAAAGAACAGTGGAGAATTGAAGTGGCTCCATTCCTATACAAATATACAGTTTAAAATGTGAGATATAATAAATGGATTCTGTTTTCCTAAGGAAAACTGAATTAGTAGAACTGAGTTGAATTTAAAAAATAAGGAGTGATAAGTACATCAGAGGAAAAGTCTGTAAATATATAGAGAAAGCAAATTTGTTAAGGGTTATAGAAATATATTAGTCATAGCTAGGAAGAGACATAGGACTGGCACAGAATTTGAATCAGAAATGAGAATTTTATGTGAGCATGGTAGTAAAGGAATTAACTTGGCTAGAACAAATTATAAACGTTGAGTGATAATTCTGAAAACATAACAAGGAGTAGGCATTGTGCAGACCATATAACTCAATGCTGAGGTTTATGAATTTCGCATTTTAAGAAATGAACATAATATTCTCTTGGGCATCCTATTTTTATATGAATCTCATAGTCGTTTAGAGAAGGAAATAGGGACTACCAACTGAAAAAATAAGAGAACCCATAGTATGTTTTGTCTTCTAGGATTTATATGTGAAAGATCTTTTTAATTAAATTATTTAAGGATATATTAGTTAAAATGCATGAACTATGCAAAAATATCATTGCTTCAAGCTTACACTTTGGATGGTTATGAGATGAAATATCTAATTGATGGAAAATTATAAAGTGAAGTTAGGGATAGTAATGATGGTTAACAATTATGACATCCTGGTTATATCCAAAGATGACTAGGAAGAAGATGTGTGATAGTGAAAAAAGCAGAATTGAATTACCCTTGGCATTTTTTATCTATTCAAATATTTAGGAATATGTATGTAGAGTTACATGAATCTAATATCTTCTCCACAAAAGCTTTTCCCAGCCTTCCGGTCTTCCTGAAACACCCAGTTGTCAAGAAATAAACCTGTGAGCCATCATTGATCCTTTTCACATACCAAGTCCTGTTGATTAGAACTCCTAAATATCTCTAGTCTAAAGGTATAAATCTTCCTGCTACCATTGAAACCATCTCTACCTTAAGTATCAAAACAGCCTCCTAATTAGTTTTCACATCTCAGTTTACTATTTTCCCATCCATTCTGCAATCTAAGGCCAAAGTTATTTTTTAAATGCAAACATCAGGTTAATTACCTGCTGCCTCTCAACCTGCATTTCTTCTTGACCTCTTTAAAAGCCCCTCAAAAGCTCCCTTCCGGCCTTTGGATAAGTCTATATCTTTAACCAAAATATTTCTCTTCCTTCTTGTTCCTGCCTGCTATTGCAACCTAATCCTATGACTCATTTCCCATCACATTCTGTATTTCAGGGAACTCCTTAGATGCTCTTCAGTTCCTCAATGCTTTTTAAGCTTTCAGTCACTTTATTATTCCCTATGCCTAAAATAATATCTCCTTACATCAAACCTCATCTATGCACTGGTTAACTCCTATTCATTCTTTTTTTTTTTTTTTAACATGGGCAGGCACCGGGAATTGAACCCGGGTCCTTTGGCATGGCAGGCAAGCGTTCTTGCCGCTGAGCCACTGTGGCCCACCCTCCTATTCATTCTTTAGTCCTTTGTTTATATACTACTTGGCATCAAGAAAAATCCACTACAACATTTTTTCCATCCCATTTTCAAAATATACTCTCTTTTTTGTCACCCCAACTTGCTCAGCATAAGGTCAGCAATGAACTATGGAATAAAAGCACCACTAAAATAATCAGTGACATGTTGCAATGTAGAATAAAACATCTACAGCTCTGTAACGTAAAAGGTATATAAAGGAAAATACAGATTATACTATAAACAGAATTGCAATAAAATCAAGGAATAATATTTTTAAGTTTTAGTGTCTCAATTAATTAATTAATATAAAATAAAATATCCCTCACCCCACAACACACATCAATGCACCTCACCCCACACCATGTGTCCTGCACCCCTTTTGACCTGCACACATACACATCTATAACTTGGCCCCTCTTGGCACCCTCAACTGATTCAACATGCATCTGCATCACAAACTCCCACACCTGCTCCTCGCTTGCCCCACCACAGCACCCCTGACCCTCGCTTCCTGTGCATATGCTCTGCACTGCCTGACCCTGACCTCCATGCCCCAAACCCCACATGCTGATACCCTAGAAGCCTGTGCTTCATGTGTGCACTGCAAACTGTCCATGCATCCATCCCCATGCAGCACAGGCCCCCACTCTGCCTCCTGTTGTGCCCTACCTCTGTTTCCCCCATACCAAGGCCAGTCCTGAGCTCTCAGGCTGGTCTGAGCTGTACCTTGTCCCCACAACCCCAAGGTCATCCCAGCACAACCCTGAACCCCATGCTCCCAGGCATCAGCATAGTGCCACCAACCCATGAATATTCCTGTACTGCAACCCATCCTTACACCACTGTGCCCTGCTCCATGCCACATGTCTTCCCTACACCTGTCCTACAAATACAAAACTTTAAAGTACTGAAGGAAATCAACTTCCAAAGTAACCTTATTAAGATAATTACAGACCCAAGGCAACAGAAAGTAATAAGGCATGAGAAGATGCAGACAGTTATAGCTCAGCCTAATTACCAAATTTAATACTGAAGAGACACAGATTTTGGAACTACTAATCAAAGATATTCAGATAACTTTACTAAGTAAAATCAGTGGATTGGCTAATGACATAAAGGAGATCAAGAAGACACTAGAAGAGCGTAAAGAAGAATTTGAAAGAATAAATAGAAAAGTAGCAGATATCACAGAGAATAAAGATGCTTTAGATCAAATAAAAAAGATACTACAGACACACAACAGCAGATTTGAAGAGACAAAAGAAAGAATAAGCAAACTAGAGGGCAGGGCAACTGATTTTGAATGCACAAAATAAATGGCATAAAGCAAAAAGAAAAATTTGAATGGGATCTTAGGGAAATGATAGACAAAATGAAGTGCACAAATATAATATTCAGTGTCCCAGAAGAAAAAAAGAAGAGCAAAGGGCTAGGAAGATTAGTGGAGGATATAAAAAGTGAAAATTTCTCACCCTTATATAAGATATAAATATGCAAATCAAAGAAGTCCAATGAACCCCAAATAGAATAAATCCAAATAGACCTACTTGAAGACACATACTAATCAGTCTGTCAAATGTTGAAGAGAAGCAGAAAATCCTGAAATCAGCAAGAGAAACATGATCTACTACAAAAATGAAAAACCCACCTAAGACTGAGTTTGGACTACTCAACAGGCACCATGGAGGCAAGAACGCAATGGTATGATATTCTTAAGATCCTGAAAGGGAAATTCTGTATCCAGTCAAATTGTCCTTCAAAGGTGAGGGAGAAGGCAGGCCATGGTGGCTCAGAAGGCAGAGTTCTCGCTTGCCATGCTGGAAACCCGAGTTGGATTCCTGGTGCCTGCCCATGCGAAAAAAAAAGAAAAGTGAGGGAGAGCGCTCACTTCAGCAGTACATATACTAAAGTTGGAATGATACTGAGAAGATTAGCATGGCACCTTCACAAAGATGACATGCATATTCATGAAGCATTTCATATTAAAAAAAAACTGAGGAAGAGATTAAAATTTTCACAAACAAATATTGAGAAAAATTATCAATAAGAGACCAGCCTTAAAAGAAATATTAAAGGGCATTCTGCCAACTGAAAAAAATAAAATACAGGGGAGGTGTATTTGGAGGAGGGCACAAAATTGAAGAATACCAATAAGGGTAACTTAAAGGATAAAAATAGAAAGAGGAAAAAGAATATATAGATCTGGCAAATAAAATTCACAGAATAAGACGGTGAATTCAGGAAATGCCTTTATAGTAATAACTGTGAATGTCAACAGACTAAATTTACCAATTAAAAGATACAGATTGGTGGAATGGATTAAGAGATATAATCCAGCTATATTCTGCTTACAAAAGATTCATTGTAGACCCAATGATACCAATAGATTAAAAATGAAAGGATGAAAGAAAACAAAAACAGAAAAGGATGGAAAAAGACTTTCCATGAAATCTGTAACCAAAAGAAAGTAGGAGTAGCTATATTATTATCAGACAAAATAGACGTTAAATGTAAAGACTTCATAAGAGACAAAGAAAGACACTACATATTAATAAAACAGACACTTCAGCAAGAAGAAATAGCAATCACTAATGTTTATGCTCCCAATCAATGAGCTCTGAAGTATATGAGGCAAACTGCCAAAAGTGAAGGCCGGAGGGAGGCATGGAAAGATGGTGGCATAGTAAGGTGTCAAATTTAGTTTGTCTTCCTGAAAAGCTAGTAAATAGCCAGAACAGTGCAGAACAACTGCTCGGAGAACATCATTGACTGGACACACAATGTATACGAGTCTGGACCAGGTGGCACAACTGAGATCCAAAACAGAACTGAAAGTCCCCCAAGTCACAGAGGCCAGTACCCCTCCCCCATGACATAGCAGGTGGGTTCCCCGAGGGAAAAGGAAACAGACTTTCCTAGTTGCTAAGGCTTAGCTCAACCAAGCTGTAATTGCAGAATTAATTAACAAATTCTGAGTAACAACAACTGACCCCCAGCACAGAAACTTGGAATAAGTCGTAAAGGAAATTTGTCCCAGAAGAGAGGAGGCAGGGCTGATGAAAATTAAAAAAAAAAAAAACAAAACAGAAGCTATTTGATTAGACAGCACAAAATACTTGAAAAGGTCTGGATCCCAAAAAAAGGGGGTATATAGAGTCTGGAGATACATACAGCCATGTACCAACTCAGGCTCTTGAGTGACAAACCCAAGGACTGGGTGTTGGGCTCTTAAAATGTTTTTTTGCTTATTTTTTTTAACTTCTTTGCAGCTCATTAGATAGAACTGGAAGCATTTTCAGGGTCCAGAACTTCCCCAGGAAAGGGAGAAACTAAAGCTTATCTGACACACAAAGTAACTAGTCAGGTGAAAGGACTTAGTCCCCTAGAGGATGTATCATCCCCAAGAAGAGGGGGGTGATGCCCAGCTCAAGTGGAATCCCTCCTTCAAGGAATTCAGGTCCAGGGGGTAGAACTTAGAAGGAATCAAAGCCATACTACTATCTCAGCTCTATCTTAACCACTACATGGGCGGAGAGTCTGCTGAAATTAAAGGCACTGCATGACTTTAAGCTGGTGGGAAGCCATGGGCAGATAAGCACCACAAACTGGGCAGGATAGGAAAAGCACAGAGTCTAGAGGCTTTATAGGAAAAGTCTGACAACCTACTGGGTCTCATCCTCAGGGAAAACTGTTGTTGGCTACTCTTTCTTCCTGAGATATGGCCCTGTCTTGTTTGGGAAAATATGACTGAGGTCTATAATATCTGAGGAGACCTTCCTCAAGAAAAAGTTTCCATATAGGCAGGGCAAGAAACAGAAAGACAAGAATTGAAAAATTCTGATCAGTTAAAAAGAACCTATGCTAGAGATCTTGAATAAGTTGAACTGAATATCAAAGAACAGAGAGAGAAAAAATCCATCCAGTAGGAAAACCCTAGGCAAAAAAAGTGAAAACAACTTCCAGAATAAACTAATAAAGGAAATCAAATGCCTAGATGCCAACAAAAAAATAATGAGTCATACTAGGAAAATCAAAGATATGGCTCAAACAAAGGAACAAACCAATACTTCAAATGAGAAAAGAATTCAAACAACTAATTCAGGATGCTTGAAAAGATATGCAAAATCTTATAAAAGATCAAATCAAAGAGTTGAGGGAGTATATAAGGAAGACAGAATATTACCCATTCTCTAGAGCCCACCAGGCCCATTGCATTCATTATTTCCACTCACCTCCCCAAAGTAATCACTGTCCACATTTCTAAAAACAAAGTCTGTTTGGCCTGTTTTAAAATTTTGTATAAACTGAATCATAAAGTAGATAGCCTTTTGTGTATGACTTATTTCTTTTGTTGGGAGATTCATCCACCATATTGCAGAATTTTGTTCATTTTTATTGCTGTATAGTCTCTCATAGCATGAATATATTACAGTGTGCTTATCTATTTTATTGCTGATGGATATTTGGTATTTTCCAACTTGGGTTTTTTATGAATACTAATGATATGAATATTTTAATTCAGGTATTTTGGCACCTATACCTCAGAGTAGAATGCCTGAGTAATAAGATGTGCATATAAGCTTTAGTAAATATACTGCCTAGCAGTTTCCAAAGTAGATAAAGCAATTTAGATTTTTTTTTTTAAATTTGCATATGGGCAGGAGGCACCAGGGATCCAACTCCAGACCTTCAGCACGGCAGGTCGAGGCTCGGCCTGCTGAGCCACGGCAGCCGCCCAACAATTTAGATTTTTATCAGCCACGTATGAGAATTCCATCTGCTTACAGTCTGTCAAGACTTGGAATTACCATTCTTTTTGTGTCTAGGTGTTCTGTTAAATGTATAATGGCATTAAGTTGTAAGCTTGATTTGTATTTCAATGACAACTAATGAATTTGAACGTCTTTTTGTATTTTGATTGGTTATTTGAGTATCATTTTTTGTGAAGTGGCTTTTTAAGACTTTAGGACATTTTTCTACAACATTATCTGTTTTTTACTTCTTGATTTGTAGGTACACTATGTTCTGGTTTAGCCTTTGAAGTTATAAGCATTATAAACATCTTCTCCCAGGGTATGGTTTGCCTTTTCACTTTCTTAATGGTATCTTGTTGATTAATAGAAGTTCCTAATATCAATGAAGTACAATTTTTCGATTGTTTGCTTTATGTTTAATGTTATTTATTAATTTCTTTAAAAAACACCTGCCAATTCCAAGATCACAAAAAGATATCTTCCAATATTATTCTCCAAATGGTTTCTTGTTTTACTATTCACATTTATATCTATAAACTACATGAAAACAATTTTTGAGTGATATATCAATATTTATTTTATACGGATATACAACTGACAGCACCATTTATTTTATTAAAAGGCTGCCCTTTCCTCACCTGTCTTCACTGCCAAATTTGTTATAAATCGAATGTCCAGATTTATATGGGTGTTTTTCCAGATTCTCTATCATGTTCCATTATTTAGTTTGTTTACTCTTACATCCATAACACATTGCATTAATTGCTGAATCTTTACAGTAAATCATGAGGTTAAGTATTGCAAGTCCTCTAACTTTGTTCAAGTGGGCAAAATTACAATCTATTTTTCATGAATACAATGCAAAAATCCTAAGGAAATTATTAATATCTAGCAATATATCAAAAGCAAAATAGATCAGGATTAAATTTATTCTATTACAGGAACACAAGATAGTTTTAATAATATTCAATTGATATAAATACTATTTTAACAAAATAAGGGAAAATCATATTGTCATTTCAATAGATGCAGAAAAAACCTTTGATAAAATATGGCATCCATTCATGTTAAAATAGAAACATAGCATACTGGTTTATGCATAGAAGATAACTTAATCTGATAAAGGATAGCTATAAAATCCTATAGCAACCACCATTCTTGAAATTTGGAAACAAGAAAAGATCACCAATTAAGTTTAATGATAACCAACCCAATCTTGAAGTAAAATAAACATTCCTTAATGAAAATTTCCCAGGGCTCTAGTTACCATACATGACAAAGAGATGAAGAAAACAAGTGTTGGTCCATACATGGAATGATTCAAAATATTTAACATCCTGTAACTCTTATACACTGAGAAGTCACAATAGATGCCCAGTCAATGAGAACAGACACTGCCCAATAGCCCTCATCCTTTTTGGACTAAATATCAGGCCTGCAAATAGGGACTAAATCCACCAACACTTAATTTCTTTAATTCTATCTGTCAAACAATTTTTTCCATCTAATCATAACTAGCAACTCCTTGCTCTTAACATCAACTTTTACTCCAATAAAGAGAATTCAGAAGATGTCAGTATATTTGGAAAACTTAGAGTTAATCACAAAATTTACTCTCCACTTCTTCAACCAAAACTGAAAACACTGTAAACTATGGACACATTTGAGGAAAAACAGATACTGAAGTTCTCTTAGTTAGGAACTAGGACTTTGATGTTTGCAATATTTGAAACCTAATCCACTTCCTGTATATCCTTGTGAAATGTAAAAGAGATGCATAAATATATACATGTATGTGTAAATTTTAAAATAAACAAAGCAAGGAAATTTATAGTTTCATAGTATTAAAATATTTTAAGATAGGGAGTAAGAAGGAAGAGTCAATTATATAAACACTGCTTAAAAGACAAGAGACATTTGCTCACATCCTCAAGCAACTCATTTTCCACACCCTGTGGTGGGAAATTTAATTATATATCCACTGCCCAAACATATCTGGACAGGCAAGTGTATGTTACCATTAATGAATGACTGATTATATTACATTCTTGAAAGTGGATGTTTCTTCTTATTTTCTACTGTAAATTCACCAAAATGACCAATCTAATCATTCTCCTCTCTTCCCCATGTTAACTGCATGATCTGTCCAATAAGGTAAGAAAATAAGTGATTTAAAATTTAATGAGAGGGGCAGGCCACAGTGACTCTGCAGGTAGAGATCTCACCTGCCAAGCCAGAGACCTGGATTCGACTCCTGGCGCCTGCCATGCAAAAAAAAAAAAAGTTAATTTAGAGGTATTACAGTTGGAAATGGTCTTTGAAATATTGGGGCTCTTTTTACAATACCTTCAAAAAGCTCCATTGTTTCCAGCCCAGATGCCTTTTCCAGAAACTGTTATATAATAATGTAGAGTCTCTAAAAACAGGATATAGGGATATCTGGGCAGTATACAGAAAGATATGATTTCTTGCCTTTTATTTTGCAGTAAAAATTGCTATTCTTCCATTTGGCCTGCTGAGAAAAAATATTATAATGCTGATAAAAATGATTGAGCACCAATGATAAAAAATATACTATTTGGGCTACAAGATATTTTTAGATCAAAGGTTGTATTAGTTAGGGTTCTCTAGAGAAACAGAGTCAACAGGGAACACTTGTAAATATAAAATTTATAAAAGTGTCTCACTTGACTGCAGGAACGCAGAGTCCAAAATCCACAGGGCAGGCTGCGAAGCCGATGACTCTGATGGAGGGTCTGGATGAACTCCACAGAAGAGGCTCACCAGCTGAAGTAGGAATGGAACCTGTCTCCTCTGAGTCCTCCTTAAAAGGCTTCCCATGATTAGATTTAGCATCACTAATTGCAGAAGACACTCCCCTTTGGCTGATTACAAATGGAATCAGCTGTGGATGCAGCTGATGTGATCATGACCTAATCCTATGAAATGTCCTCATTCCAACAGACAGGCCAGCGCTTGCCCAATCAGATAAACAGGTACCACAACTTGGCCAAGTTGACACGTGTTCCTAACCATGACAAAGGTTTTTACCAGGAGATGTACATATTATTCATATAATAACCATAGTTAAAATTTTTGTTGAATGAGGTGTAGAGTTAAAGAATTATGCTAAAAGAGGCTGCTTAGAAGGATGGGATAAGTGAACAAACAAGTAGAGGCATTGTACATAGACATTTCTATGTGCGTTCTTCTGTTCTCCAGAATAGTGCACTGACTGCAGCATACTTTGGTTCTCTGAGGCTGACCTATTTTAATATTGATTCGAATATGATATACAATACACATTTGGACAGCTGCACTTTAAAAAAATGAAGAAATGAATTGATCTCAATTTCTATGGGTATTTTCTCCTAATTTTACAGCATAAATTAATCATTTCAAGCAATTATCTTTCTGCTTTTTTTACACAAGTTTCAGAATTATTCCCTTACTGTCAATTTAATGTGTTATGTGATAAAAAATTCAGTTATTAATTTTTAAATGTCATTGGAAAAGACAACATATGTTAGCAAAATGTGCAATATTTACTAAATTCTATGAATAGTCATAACCTATTTTTAAAGTTTTGTTTCACTATTTATGGGAAATAATAATCAATATGTTAATTTTTGTGAAATACATAGGTGAAAATAGTCAGCCACAATCAACCACAGTTATTTTGGCCAGAAGATAATGCAGATCATGACAGCTGGCAAAAAGCATTCCAAAAGGTGGAAGGGTGAAATTTTAATTGAAAGAGGACTGCCTTCTCCTAAGCCACATTCCATACTTTCTCTTGTTCCCTCTTCAGTAGCTTCTTGACTGCTCCCTTAACATCCTTATTTCTCAATGTGTAAATAAGAGGGTTGAGCATTGGAGCTGTAAGTCCATAGAAGAGTGCAAGAAGCTTTCCCTTCAATTTGGCTGAGCTGTTCTTGGGTGCCATATATGCATAACCACTGATGGCTGAACCATAGAACATAATGACCACCAGGAGATGAGACCCACATGTGTTGAAGACCTTCATGCGACCCTCAGAAGATTGGCTTCTTATTACTGCTCTCACAATGTTGGTGTAAGAGAATAGAATTAATCCAACTGGGATAACCTTTATGACAACCACAGCTGCATACATCTCCACTTCATTGATCCATGTATCAACACATGATAATTGAAGCATAGCTGGTACCTCACAGAAAAAATTCTCTATCTGGTATTGACCACAACGAGGTAACAAGAAAGTCAACACTGTCTGCACCAAGGAGTTGCTGAAACCTGTCATCCAAGCCACTGCTGCCAGTTGTTGGCATAGGCGAGAATTCATGATAACTGTGTAATGGAGAGGCCGGCAGATAGCTACATAACGATCAAAGGACATTACCGAGAGCAGTACGCATTCTGTCGATCCTAGACCAAGAAAGGTGAAAAGTTGAGCTATGCAGCCCATGTAGCTGATGTTTCTCCTGTGGCTATGGATATTTACGAGCATCTGAGGGACAGTGGAGGTGGTATAGCAGAGGTCCAAAAAGGACAGATTAGCCAGAAAGAAGTACATGGGGGTGTGGAGTCTGGGATTAAGATGAGTTAAGATTATGATAGCTGAATTTCCAAGGAGGGTCATTATGTAGAAGATAGAGATAGCCAGGAAAAGGGCTATTTCTAGTCGGGGCCATTCAGAGAAGCCTACCAGAACAAAGCCAGTGGAATGATGGAAGGTGCTGTTGAATCCTCTCATTGTTGTGACACTACTTGCTGGAAACACCAAAGTCAGAATTTTGGGAGCCTTGTTATTCTGAGCTTGGAATTTATGTTGGCTCATGAACCCACATTCAATAGAGGAACTGGAAAGTGGATGCTGAAACAAATCAAGTCATTAATATATTTTCTTTTTATTTCCTCACTGTGAAAAAGAGAATTATGCATTTGTATTTGTATCTATGTCTGTATTTTGATGACCAAATTTTATTCATGACTTTCACTTAGTGAATTTATAGTAGTTTATTAAGTAAAGAGGTACTACACAAGTAAAGAAAGTATAGAGGCATTAGAATATACTCATTAAAAAAGAAGTTGGTGGATTTGATAAGATTCAGGCAAACTGAGAAATCACTGGATCTTCTCTGATTTACTCAATGTTCTCTAAATTTATTACATTTAGAAATTTAATTAAATCTCTAATTTACTCAATGTTTTATAAATTTATTCCCTTCAATTCAATTAATTTTCTAGCTACTTTTCAATGAATTTCTATTATAACAGAGGGAAACTACCACTTATGAAAGGCATTGTCACTAAGAGAAGCTAAATCACATCATGTTTCTCCTTTCAGCTTGCTATAATTAAGTTAATATGGATAAAATTCAAAGATCCAATGCAACACACTTACAGAGTTCATTTAATTATACCTACACTAAGAATAATTAGAAAGAATCAACATCATTAGAACTGTAAAATTTTACTTATTTTGTTACTGTGGAAGCCACATTTTATTTATATACAATAATATACATTAATATCAAATACCATGAATCATAAAATGTGTTTGTGGTTTCTATGCATGGCCTTATCATTTCTTCCATTTGATTAAAGAGGATTTCCTGGAAATAAATCTTCAGAATCATATAATCTTCTGTTTTCGAAAAATATATGCCTATACAATGGATTTTGTGTGGTGAAGTGGAAAAAACTATAAACAATTGAGAAAATTCCCTCCTGGAGTCCTGGATGTTATAATTACCAAATATATAATCATATACACAGACACACACACACAACCTACATGTTTTGTTTTCCTCAAGTGTAAAGGAAATATATAATTCAAGTGAGGACACGGGCAATGCATCACACAAATAGAAGTATTAATATTAAAATAGAAATAACAGTGATAATTCATGGAATGATTCTATGAGTGAAGGACTTTTATGATCACTTTAATAGCATCACATTTAATCCTTCCAAATTCACTAATCATATCTATTTTATAGACAAGAACACTGAATTTCAAAAAGTTAGAATAGATTGCCAATTATTACATACTAATAAATGGCCAAGCAGACTTAAGATTCATGCTTGCCTCAGAGAAAACTAAGTGCTCTTAAACACTATTGTCCATGGTCACCGATATCCATGAATAAACTTATGGGGTGTGAATAATTGGCCATTCACTTAGCAACAAGTTTTATATATAACATTAGATATTAGCTCGTAAAGATATGAAACCTGTCATCTCCAATTATCTACAAGTCTGAATTCTAGGTCATTCTTTTGTCTGAATGTATAAATGATAATATACCTGAGATAATGCAGGATTGTGCTCTGGAAAGAAAAGTGGGCTATTTCTGCAGTCAGTGAGGTGAAATAAGCAGGATTGTGCCCTGGAAAGAAAAGTGAGCTGTTTCTACAGTCAATGAGGTGAAATAATAAAATGAAATTAAAACATAAAATATTGGAAACAATGAAACAGTAGCATCATTTATAGATAATTATTGTTCTGAAATACAATTATGTAAAATTCCTATAAAATATTAACTTCATAAAGTGAATAACAAAATTTTATTAAATAAAATGAATGAAATCATACATACCAAAAAAATCTAAACACCACCAAGAATTTTAAAACAGATATGTTATTTTTAAATGATAATATAAATCATACACTTCTATCTGAAAATTTCTCCTTAAAAACATCCTTGATCTATAATCAAATGCACAAAAATACCTAAATGCTAGGATAAGCAGTACTGGTATGTTTAAAATCATTGAAAAATTAGAAAATCAACCTTTATGTTTTAAAATGGAGAATTATTGAATATATTTTGTTTATTCATTGATTTGATTACTATGCCATCATAAGAATAATTTTAAACTGCTTTTCCACAGTATCTTAGAAATAACACCCATATATTGTTGAAATAAATATTGCATACAAGAGCATGGAAAAACATGCAACAAAAATGATCATTGGGAGTGTCTCTGGAGTTTAGGGTATTAGTGTTTTTACTATAAATTTTTGCCATCTGCTTTTTCAAATTTTGTTCGGTGATCATTCTTTTTATAATGAACAAAAATATTATAGAAACACATTCCTCCAATGAGACTTCCTTGTTTATCCTATCTTATTCTGGTTATATTAAATGGTCTTTGATTGGAATCCTGTTATAAGGTTTCCATTGCTACACAATACATCTGATTTTATGCCTTAAATATTCCTTCTTATAAACTATCATTAAATAACTCAAAGAGGCAGTTATGGAATGCATATACTCCACTTTTATTCATTTTATGTCATTGAGCATAAAATAAATGAAATGAATTGATATAAAACATTTAGCACAGAATGGATAAAATAAAAGATTTCAATATTAATAGGTTGTATTTGTTGTTGTGGCTTTATTCCCATGGTGGGAAAGCATATTTTGGCTTAGTCATCAATTTCTTTGTGGTCAATCATATCCGTACTATAAATAGGCAGTACTATTTCTCAGGCAGCAAGAAAAAAACTAAAGGTTTAATTTCATTGAGTTAATATATTATCCTACTAAAATTTATTCTGCTATCATGTGTGCATTTTCACCATTCATATCATTATTTGTTTGATGTAAATCTGAGAGTATTTTCATGTAAAGAAGAGGTCATTCTGCAGCAAATGGAAACTTCCATGCATGGTTGGTCATTTGGACAGCATAGGAGAACTTCCAGACCTGAGAAGGCATCATGAAGGAGAACAAGGCAATGAAAATAGAAGTAAGAGGTCACTAAAGCCACATTTCACCTAATTCAAAAGTTAATCCATAGCCAGCAGTGACTTCCACCTCTTCAAAGGATAGTATTCATTATTCCTTTTTTGATAAAAAGAAGTAAAAAAAAATCTGAATTTAATGTTTCCTAGAAAGAAAAACCATAAAGTTTGCATTTATCATATAGGGGTGTATTTCAAACACTAAGTTTCATATAGTAAAAGTCTGAACTGGAGATGGATTCAGAAAACATTTTTTTGCAGCCTCGTTCATGTAAACAAATCACTCACAGAAATTACTCAAAAAGTTGTTACTCTTACTTTCTTCAATAGTGTAAAATACATTTTTCTTTTTCTTCATTAAAATAGGGCATAATTGTGAGCAAAATGTATAATCAAATTGATCTTGGACATGAGTGAAATGAATATTTCCTTGTACCACTTAAGTGACCTAACTATGTAATAACAAACTCATTGGATCACTGGCACTGTGAGGTCAGCA
This sequence comes from Myrmecophaga tridactyla, assembly GCA_004026745.1. NCBI lineage: Eukaryota > Metazoa > Chordata > Mammalia > Pilosa > Myrmecophagidae > Myrmecophaga > Myrmecophaga tridactyla. Next base: position 1,417 of record PVIY010034061.1, on the reverse strand, counting down.
GATTTTCTCCACTTTTGGGTTGTGTTGCTCAGATGAACATGTAGTGCCCCTAACTCCACTGGTAAACCTTTCCAGATTAAAAGTTACATGTATGGAGAAAAATGATGCCTTGATATGATGGGGCTTATTCCTTTGATTAGATAGGTCATTTCCTCTCCTCTAAGCAGATTTCTTACCAACTCTACATTGATTTGGAGGAAGATTCCAGTCCATGCCTTATAGAATTAGCAAGCCCAATATCTTTCTTCATTCAGTTAGCTCTTTCCATAATTAATGATCCCTGAAGCTTAAAATAAAAATATACCTAACCTAATTCAATTTTACTCACTGTTATTGTTCAAGTATTGTAATATTACTATTCTTTTACCTTTTACCTGAAATAACATATTTTCCTCAATAAAATTATTTTTACCTCATATACCATGATTGCACTCCTCTCTCTTGCTGTGATCTATAGTTGCAGTCTCTATTAAACAAACTCCTTGGTAGTCAAAATTATAGTCCCTAAGCAGAATGTTCTGTCTCTAATATCAAGAAAAGCACAAAGAATACAAGTAAAATGGCCTTCTTTCATAACTGGCATTTCTTGTCCTCAAAAGAGTGCCTCCTGTGTTCTGTCATATTCCTCTTACCTATTATTTTTGCTCCGTTTTCCCACTTGTAAGGAAATAGTTCCCTCTCTTTAGTTCCTCCTAAATTTAAGCATTTTGCATATCAATGCCATCACAATATTGACTCTACTCATCTTTTATTCTAAACATAAAGAATGCAAAAACATGTAGGGTCTCTTTGTCCTTTAATCCTCAGCAAATGTAGCAACTTTAAGATGAGTCTTGCTAGAGATTTGGACCTTAGGGAATCGATCTCAGCTGCAATTAAACAAAACTCATGGAGATGGGACCATAGGGAAAATATGAAAAATATCATCATAAACTGCTTACAATGCAAATGAATTCTACATAATTCTGCCATTTGTTTCTTTTTCCTATAGAATAAACTTTGCATTTCCATCTTTCTCTTCACCAAGCTATTTTCCTGTCCCTGTCATTTATAAATAGATGCTTACATTGTATCCAAACTCCATGGAAAATGTCAAATTCAATCAAAACACAGCTAAGTGCTTTTTATTGAAATAATTATTTTTCCTAGAGAAACAACATTTCCTAGAGGGCTATGAGAGCTGTGTGAAAGATATCCATTTTCTGAATTGGATTTTAAATTCCATAGTTTCTTTCATAGAAATATATCCAACTCATTAATTTTAAAAAGAATATTTAGCTTTTACTTTGTGCTAGGAACTATTCTTATCAGCCAAATGTGAATTACATCATTTAGTTTTCCCCAGAGCCTCACTAATGTAATATACGGTCAAACTTATAAATATTTTTCCAAATTGATAGTGGAGAAATGGTATCTT
>PVIY010034060.1:0-27452 GCA_004026745.1 Myrmecophaga tridactyla | reverse complement strand
AAGGTAGAATAATCTCTAGTCAATACTGTATGTTTGAAACTGTAATGAGATCATCTCCCTGGGTGATGTGATTTAGTCAAGAGTGGTTGTTAAATTGAATTAGGTGATGACATGTCTCCACCCGTTTGGGTGGGTCTTGATTGGTTTATTGGAGTCCTATAAAAGAGGAAACATTTTGAAGAGAGTGATTCAGAGAGAGTGACACTACAAAGCAGAGAGTCCACCAGCCAGCGACCTTTGGGGATAAGGAAGGAAGACGCCTCCCGGGGAGCTTCATGAAACCAGAAGTCAGGAGAGAAAGCTAGCAGATGATGCCGTATTCGCCATGTGCCCTTCAAGCTGAGAGAGAAGCCCTGACCGTGTTCGCCATGTGCCTTCTCAACTTGAGAGAGAAACCCTGAACTTCATCGGCCTTCTTGAACCAAGGTATCTTTTCCTGGATGCCTTTGATTGGACATTTCTATAGACTTGTTTTAATTCTTGGCCTTAGAACTGTACATTAGCAACTCATTAAATTCTCCCTTTTAAAAGCCATTCCGTTTCTGGTATATTGCATTCCGGCAGCTAGCAAACTAAAACAAATATACTCTTCAGTAAAATCTACTTTTCTCCAATATTCAACGTTCTGTAAAGTTATAGGGTGCTTTAGCTCGACTCTTAGATAACAGCATTAAAACTCTGAGTTAGGGTGGTGCAACGGTGGTGGCTCAGTGGCAAAATTCTCACCTGCCATTCCAGAGACCCAAGTTTGATTCCTGGTGTCTGCCCATGCAAAAAAAGAAAAACAACTCTGAGTTATAAGGGTGTCATCAGGATTGGACTTTTGTAGTTTGCATAGGGCTTTTGTTTTTGTATGCTTTTTGGAAGGGATTAGGGGTTGGAGGAGGGAAAAGACATGGTGGACATATTCTTTCATAGAAATGTAATACTTGCTCTTTGCTACATAGGATTTTCGTCTGTTCTTTGTATTATTTTTTTTGGAGGCCTCATTTTCCAAGTACAGCATGTTCTAAAATTGAAGAGAATGATGAAGAATCGTGGAACCACGGAAAGGAGCTCAAAATAGGGAAATGGATTCAGTGAAGGGGTGACAGTATCATTCATAATTATGTGAACTTGTGTTATCACTTAAAAAAGAAATTTAGATTCATTTCAGTAACTAGGAAAGTATTTAACCGTTCAGAAATCACCCATATGGCTAAATGAGAAGTCTTACCAGTACTACCTTTCTTAAAATAAGTCTTAAGAACTCACTTTCCTCACCTGTATATCATTTCCAGAATTATATTCTTGAAACATGTAACTTTAGTACTAGAACACTAATTTAAGCAGGTACTTTTTAGAAGGACAATGTTACCCCCCTATATTAGTCCTGGACTGATAATATCTGAGAATATCATCCCTTGTAATAAAAATTTATAGTTCTAATTTTTTGGCTCTGTATAGTGGGTAATTTTCCAGCTATAGAAGTGGTCACAAAACAGATTTAAATGCTTTCTTCTTTTGTTGTTTTTAAAAATGTATATCGATTGGGATGAATGTATGTTCTTAATGTTTATGGTATTTACATATATAATGTAGCTAGCATTTATAGCACTACCTTATCTTCCCAGAAAATGTCTCTAATGTCTAAATCAGTTTTATTTTACACAAAAAACATTAACTGCTGCATGACCCTGTTACTCATCTTCAAATAATTCTCATCATTCCAAACACTAGCACATTGTCTTAATTCATTTTTGGATGCTATGTAGAAAAAGCGTTATCCTTTAAAACAGATTACAAAAATGCACACAGGCAATTTGCACGATGAGAATTAATCTCCTTCTCATTGAATTGTACAAGGACAAAGGCAATATTTGGTAAATTTTATAAATATCCTCTTGGTAAATCAGTACAGCACACTGGCTAAGGATGCAGATATTGAATACAGATGATTTTGGCACTGACTTTTGCTAGCTATGCAACCTTGGTAAAATTATTTAATCTTCCTGTGCCTCAATTGTTTCTTCTGTAAAATGGATATATTAATATTACCATACATAGGACTGTTGTGAGGAATGAGTTAATGAGTGTGAAGTACTTGGGACTCTTGGTAAGTGTTAGCTACTATTGTATTATTCATAGGTATCGTATAAGATCTTGCTGGAAAGGCCCAAGCATTCTCTCTTATTGTTAAGATTTCTTTACACATGTAAACTATACATTTGCCATGTACTGGCACATTAGCAACACTTTAGAAAAATGGATCAATTTCATTAGCTAGAAAGAAATGTTCCAAAATATTGGTCAGTAATGCAGTTTTTGTTTGCTGTGTCTATTGTAAGCCTGGTCTTATGATGAATATTCATTACTGAAAGAACTTTACCGTGGCTGCTGTAATTGTTTAGTTCACATGAGTTTTTAAATTTTAATCCATTCCATGAATGGTTTTGCTCCCGAGAGTGGCATTTCTCTATGCTCTGAAGTGGTCAGTTTGAGAGCAATACTCCTGGAAACCTAACTGACTCAACAAAGAAGACTATCTGGTTTCCTTTACATTCCAAGTGAAATGTCTCCTCTGTGCGAAACAGTCATGCAGGCTTTCAGCCGGAAGAGAGATACCTTGTTCACCATTTCTCCATTGATTTGCTTTGTAGCTGGCAGTTCCCCACAGTGATGAATGGACCCGGTTTGCCAGGACCCTCGTGGAGATCCGCGCAAACAGAGCCGACAGCGAGGAGGAAGGCACTGTTGAACTGTCTGCCTAGTGGAAAGAAGCTGCCCCAGCCACGCTCCCACCTTCAGTCCTTTTAGAGCTCAGAATTTGCAGCCACTTGTACTTAGTGTCCATTCACAGTCAGTATTGCCGTGACATTTTGGGTGCCATGTTGTGCCAGCTTTATTCCAGGTAGTCCACGTTTATCCTGTTGTGCTTTCCACCAACCTGAAATCCACAGCGCATTTCTATCTTTTCTGTCTAAAAAACGGGGGAGGGGAGACCTTTATGGGTTTAGTTGTTGCCTTTTATCTACTTAGTAGCTGTATTTAATAGCTGGAAACCTCTGGTTAAATTTGTGCTTACATGCACTTATGGCATAGTCCTATTGAATCCATATGAAGCCAGATGTGATTAGGTGCAGATGTGGTGTGCTTCATGATATGGTCCAGGGCCAAAGACTTGAGATGTGGTTCACACGGTGACTCCCATTATGAATGGATTTACTATAAGAGCATTGCTGCTCCTTATTTATTGTGGTCTGCTGCATGGAACGCATTTATTTGAAAGCATTAAAATAAACGATCCTAGAGCATGTGCATAATGAGAGGACTGCATTGTCTCTGCTGCTGTTGAGGTCACATTAAGTTCCAAATAACAACAACAGTATGTCGGTCCCACACAGAACATGAAATCTCTAAAGGTTTGCTGCAGTGAAAGGAATGATTTTTTAATGCCTGTTATTTCTAGGTACATCGACAATATTTCAAATATAGTTGGCCGTTGATTCTTGTCATTCAGACGAACAGTCTGACAAAAGTATCTCTGATTCCTAAATATAACACCAGTATTGCCAATAAAATGTTCCAAACCAGATCTGCACCAGTGTGGGCAAATTATTTGCTTTGGGAAAGGCTGACCCCAAATTCTGCTCTGACAAGCGGTTGGGTTCTGTATGTTTTGCTGTAACATTAGGGCCATATTAAAATTTGATAATGAATTTACAGGCAACTAGACTCTCTGGACTTAAAGCAAGACTCAGAGTTCTATTTGTCTGAGGGGATTGTGTGGTTTTTTTTTTTTTTTTTTAAAGTTTTCCTGTTTCCTTCACCAGACTACCCTTCCCCAAAGACTGTCTGACACATTAAAGAAAGATAGGTGAACACATACCAGATGTTCTACACATGATACCTTTTTATATGCACCCCGAAATGTTTGTACTATTGGACCAGGAAACAACTTGAATAAAAAAAAATGTTTCCAAGTCACTTTCTGCCTATAGAGAATTAAATAGTGGTTGAATCATGAAAAACATTTGAAGTTGGGCTTTGGACATTTTATGAAGGACATTTCCATTGGTCCTTGAACTGTAAGATCCCTTTTATTTTTAAAATGATGACATACTTTTCTACAAGTACCCTTGTGTATCTATATATTAAAATTATTTGCACACAAATTAAAATTGTAGATAAAAAATGAACATATGTGAGATACTAACATGGCAAGAAAAGACGTTCCCTTGGGAAAAAACCACCCCAGAGATTCAGTGAATAAAAGGTAGAACTCTCACTTGTTTAGAACTCTGGAAGAAAGCAGAGACTAGAGAAGGATTCCACAAATACTGTATTGAAGAAAGAAAAATATCAGGAAAGTCCTGCCCTGGAGGAGGTGGTCCTCTTCCCTTCCGCTTGCCTGGTCCCGGGCAGCTTGGGAGTGCCCAGAGGCAAATGACCAGATCCCTCCCACCTCCACCAGTACACAGACTGTAAGCCCACTCAAAGTAGTGAGACACATCCCCATGCAGAGCCTAATACAGAGACCCAAGTCCACAGACTCAGTGCAGAAAACAAGCTGAGGGGTGACTACAAAGGGATGCTTTGGAGGAGCTTCCAAAATTGAGAATTAGGGAGGGAATGGCAGACCCTACATCTCACCCAAAAGCAGTGAGTAGCCAAGCAGAAATCATCCAAATCAACTGTTTGGGAATCGGGGGTTCAGGGGAGATCAGTACTATGCCCAGGGAGATGTGGGATGAAGAGACTTAAGAAATTGTGTTCAGAGACTGAATAATTGCTCCCACGGCTCCTGGCACTCATCTCCCACCCTTAAGGGAAACAGTGGGAGGCCGTCCAATCCTTGCATGTGGGGCGGCTGTGGATTGGGATGGCCACAGGAATCCTCCAACCCAGGTAAAGAGGGGGACACAATCCTACACTGATCCACATTTGGGTCAGTGAAGTAAGAAAACGGATCCCCATAATTTCAGCCACTTCTGTTCAGATACCACCAGGTACCACTATTTGTTCTGCATCAAGGAGAATCGCAAAAAAACATGACAGCCTGCCTCTGGAGGGTTGGGGGAGACTAGGAAGACAAAGAGTGCCATCTGCTGAGCAGGCTGGAAACTAAGAGGAATAAAAGGGCTTTTTGGAGTCTTTCCAGATGCTCTCCCAGGGCCCATTGGATCTGGTCTCTGCCCCCTGAACAGGTTCTTGACAGAGAAAGACTAACAGTCCAACTGTCAAACAAAAGCCTTAACAGAGACCTAATCAACAACAACTAAAATTCGTAGACAAGAGAGAGAAAAACCAACTTTCAGAATAAACCCATCAAGATAATCAAATCACCAGATAGCAAAAAAAAATCACAAAACGTACTAAAATGCAGGAAGGTATGGCCCAGCCAAAGAAACAAAAAGTCAGAGGAGAGAGAGAGAGAGAGAGTTTGAAACAACCAATCAAAGATGTTCACACAAATAAATAAACAAATTCCACAAGATGGCTAAAGTGAGAAAAGATATTAAGACACTGGGTGAGAATAAAGAAAAATCTGAAAGAATACATAGAAAAATAACAGATCTTATGGGAATGAAATTAAAAATAATGAAATTAAAAATACACTAGAGACATAACTGCAGATTTGAAAAAGTAGAAAGTGAGCATCTGAATTTTAATAGACAAAGGAACAGATGGAGAAAAGAATGGAAAAAATTGAGTAGGGTCTCAGGGAAATAAATGATAACATGAAGTGCAAAAACATGCACATCATGGGTGTCCCAGAATAAAACAGGGGAAAAAGGGCTTGGAAAAATATTTGAAGAAATAATGGGTGAAAATTTCCCAACCCTTATAAAAGACATGAATATGCAAATCCGAACTGAATATATCTGAATAGATCCATTCCAAGACACATACTAATCAGACTGTCGAATGCCAAAGAAAAAAGAATTCTGAAAGCAGCAAAAGTATTCACTATATACAAGGAGAAAAGTGATTCACCACATACAAACCAAGTAAGACTGAGTTGATTTCTCATCAGAAGCCATGGAGGTGAGAAGGGAGTGGTATGAAATCTTTAAGATATTAAAAGAAAAAAATTGCCAGCCTAGAATCTTTTATGCAGCAAAGGTGTCCTTTAAAAAATAAGGGAGAGTTTAAAATATTCAGAGATTAACAGAATCTGAGTTCGTTAAGAAGAGACCTGCCCTACAAGAACTGCTAAAGGAAGTTTTGCATAAATGAAAAGATGGGAGAGAGAGGCTTGGAAGAGAATATAGAAATGCAGGTCATCAGTAAGGTAACTAAAAGGATATAAAGAAAGAAAAAATTGACCTAATAAATAAAAGCCAAAGGATAAAGTGGTTGAAGTAAGTACTGCTTTTACAGTAATAGCATCGAAAGTTAACTGATTAAATTCCCCAGTCAAAAGACACACATTAGCTGAATGGATACAAAAATATGATTCACCTACATGCTGCTTACAAGTGACTCAAATAGGTTGAAACAAAAGGATGTAAAAAGACATTCTATACAAGCAGTAACCAAAAAAGCTGAGGTAGCTAATATTAATATCAGACAAAATAGACTTTAAATGTAAAAATGTTATGAGACAAAGAAGAACATACATTAATAAAAGGGCAATTTACCAAGAAGAAATAATCATAAATATCTATGCACCAAATAAAGGTACCCCAAAGTACATGAGGTGAACACTGGCAAAACTGAAGGAAGTAATAAATGTCTCTACAATAATAGTAGAAGATATCATTACACCACTCTCTTCAGTGGATAGATATCTAAACAGAAGATCAATAAAGAAACAAAGAACCTAAAATAATACAATAAGTAAACTAGACCTAATAGACATACATAGAATATTACACCCCAAAACAGCAGGATATACATTCTTCTCAAGTACTCATGGAACATTCTCCAGGATAGAGCACATGCTAGAGTATAAAACAAGTCTTAATAAATTTTAGAAGACTGAAAGTATACAAAGTACTTTCCCTGATCATAATGGAATGAAGCTGGAAATCAGTAACAGTCAGAGAATTAGAAAGTCACAAATAAATGGAGGTTAAACAAGCCGGTCTTAAACAATCAGTGGGTCAAAGAAGAAATTGCAAGGGAAATAAGTATCTTGAGACAAATGAAAATGAGTACACAATATATAAGAACTTAGGGGATACAGCAAAGGCAGTGCTGAGAAGGACATTTATGGCCCTAAATGCCTACATTAAGAAGGAAGAAAGAGGTAAACTTAAAGACCTAATTGAACACCTGGAGAAACAAGAAAATTTACAGCAAACTAATCCCAAAGCAAGCAGGAGGAAAAAATAAAGACAAGAACAGAAATCATGAAATTGCGAAAAAAAAAAAACAAAAAAATAGAATTAATAGAGAAGATCCAAATAAATAAAATCTGAAATGGGGAGGGAGGGTCATTACCATGGACTCCATAGAAATAAAAAAGGTCATAAGAGGATTCAATGAATAACTTTATACCAACAAACTAGACAACTTAGATGAAATAGACAATTTCCTAGAAACACACTAAAAACCTACACTGATTTGAGAAGAAATAGAAGATTGCAACAAACCAATCACAAGAAAAGAGATTGATTCAGTCATCAAAAACCTCCCAACAAAGCAAAGCCCAAGAACAGGTGGCTCCACAGGTGAATTTTACCATTCAATCTAAGAAGAATTCATAACAATCCTGCTCAAACTCTTCCAAACAATTGAAGAGGAGGAAACACTACCAAATTCACTCTATGAAGCCAACATCACCCTAATACCAAAGCCTAACATAGATACTACAAGAAAAGAAAATTACAAAACAATCTCTCTAGTGAATATAGATCCAAAATCCTCAACAAAATACTTACAAATAAAATCCAATAGCATATTAAAAGAATTATACACCAATGACCAGGTGGGCTTTATTCCAGATATGCAAGAGTAGTTCAACACACAAAAAATCAATTAATGTAATATACATATATTTTTGTATGCTGTATGGCGGGGTCACATTTCATTATTTTTCCATGCAAGTATGCCATAATTGCAGCACCATTTGTTGAATTTTTTTTGTTTGTTGTTTCTTTGTTTTTTGGAAAGTGCATGGACCAGGAATTGAACCCAGGTCTCCTGCAGGGAAGGCAAGAATTCTACCACTGAACTACCCTTACACCCCCGTAATATGCCCTTTCAACACATTGAAAGGGGTAAACCACATGATCATATCAATTGATACAGAAAAGGCATTTGACAAAATCCAGCATTCTTTCTTATAAAAACACTAAGAAAGGTAGAAATCAAAGGAAACCTCCTCAATATGATAAGGAGCATTTATGAAAAACTCACAGCTAACCATACACAATGGGAAAAGACTGAAAGCTTTCTCTCTCACATCAGGAACTAGAAAAGGATGCCCACTGTCACCACTTCTAACACCAACTTGTGCTAGGAGCTCTAGTTAGAGCAATTAGACAAGAAAAAGAAATAAAAGGCATCCCAATTGGAAAGGAAGAAGTAAAACTTTCATTATTTGCAAATGACATGATTCTAAATTTAGAAAGTCCCCCCCAAAATCACTATAACCAAGCTATTAGAACTAATAAACAAGTTCAGCAAAGTGGCAGTATACAAGATCAGCACACAAAATTCAGTATTATTTCTGGACACGAATGATGAGCTATCCAAGGAGGAAGTCAAGAAAAAAATTCCATTTACAATAGCAACTAAAAGAATCAAATATCTAGGAATAAACTTAACCAAGGATGTAAACGTCCTACACACAGAAAACTAAAACACATTGTTAAAAGAAATCAAGAAGACCTAAATAAATGGAAGGATGTTCTGTGTTTGTGGAATGGAAAGCTAAATGTCATTTAGATGTCAATTTTACTCAAATTTACCCACAGATTCAATAAAAGATCAATAAAACTTCCAACAGCCTACTTCACAGACATGGAAAAGCTAGTTACCAAATTTATTTGGAATGGTAAGGGGCCTCATATAGCCAGAAAGATTTGGAAAAAGAAAAATGAAGTGGGAAGACTCATGCTTCCTGGGGCTCATATTACAATGGTCAAAACAGCATGGTACTGACATAACGATAGACATATTGATCAATGGAACTGAATGGAGAGTTCAAAAATACTGTAGACCCTGAGATCTACAGTAACTGGTTTTTAACAAGGCTCCTAAGTACACCCAAGTGGGACTGAAAAGTCTCTTGAATAAATGGGAATAGGACAAATGGATAACCATATCCAAAAGAACTAAAGAGGACCCCTACCTCATACTATGCAAAAAATTAAGTCAAAATGGATCAAAGATCTAAATATAAGAGCCAGGACAGTAAAACTCTAAGAAGAAAATGTGCAGAAACATTTTCAAGATCCTGTGGTAGGCAGTGATTTCTTAACCTTATACCAAAAGCACAAACAACAAAAGGAAAGAACAGATAAATGGGTCCTCCTCAAAAATGAATACTTCTGTGCTTCAAAGGACTTTGTAAAAAGGGTGAAAAGGCAGCTGACTCATTGGGAGAAAATATTTGGAAACTATATATCTGATAAGCATTAGATATCCAGAATATATAAAGAAATTCTACAACTCCACAATACAGTGACAAAACAACCCAATTTAAAAAATGGGCAACAACACTGCAAGGAAAATCATTACCTCTCCACTATATGGGACATGACATCCAGGGGTGAAAGTCTCCCTAGCAAGGTGGAACATGACTCCCAGGGATGAGCCTGATTCTAGCAGCATGGGTTCAACAACTCGTTGCTGACCAAAAAGGAGAAAAGAAATGTAACAAAATAAGTTATCAGTGGCTAATGAAGCCCAGAATAGCTTCTTGACTCTCCTACAGGCTACTCTTAATGCAAGCTTCAGTGAGATACTGCTAAGTACCACGGTTTTCCAACCCCCAACCAACACCATTCTTGTCGACCCTAAAGAACAGCCAGGGCTCTATCTGAGATTCTACAAAAGTTTTACACACTAAGACTACTTTCCAGAAACCTTCAACCTCCAGATGGGTTCCTAGACCAGATAAGTCTTGAAACCCAGAAGGGCCAGCCTCTCCAAGAACATCAACTAGTTCCAACCCCCTATCCAAAATTGTCGACACTCCTCTCCAACTTGAAAAAGTTAGAAAAAACCCAAATACCCCTAAAGATTGGGAGAAGGATCAAAAGAGAAGGATGAGCTATAACAGAGAAGATAGGATATAACAAATGAGTATGACTGCTGAATCATTATATTGATATTTCTTTTCGTCTACAGTGTCTTGAGACAACCAGAAGAAAAAACCTGAAATTGGGAACTGTAACCCATACCAAACTCTGAAATCTGTTCTATGACTAATTGTTACAATGTACATCAAAATTTATTGTGTGTGTGTATATATATTTCACAAGAAAAAATGTAAAAAAAATGGACAAAAAACACGAATAGACATTTTTCCAAAGATGAAATACAAATAGCTAAAAAACACATGAAAAGATGCTCGCTTCACTACCTATTAGGGAAATACAAATCATAACCACAATGAGATATCATTTCTCACCCACTAGAATAGCTACTATTAAACAAACAGGAAACTACAAGTGTTGGAGAGGATGTGAAGAAATTGCTCCTGGGAATGTAAAATGGTATAGCCACTATGGAAGACAGTTTGGCAGTTCCTCAGAAAGCTAAGTCCAGAGCTGCCATGTGATCTGGCAATCTCATTATTCAGTATATACCCAGAAGAACTGAAAGCAGGGACACAGAGACGTTTGCACACCAATGTGCATAACGGCATTATTCACAATTGCCAAAAGATGGAACCAACCCAAGTGTCCATCAACCAATGAATGGATAGACAACATGTGGTATATATATAAAATGGAAAATTGTTCAGCAGTAAGTAGTGAAGTCCTGAAACACATGACAACACTGATGAACCTTGAGGACATTGGGTTGAGTGGGAATAAGTCAGACACAAAAGGACAAATATTGTATGATGTCACTAATATGAACTAATTATAATATATAAACTTTTGAGATAAATCTAAAATATAGATTACCAGGAGATAGAATGAGGTGCAGATGCTTAATATGTGCTGAATTTTTAACAAGGTTCAATTTAAATGTTTGGTGATGGTAGCACATTACGGTGAGTGTGAAAGTGGCTGAAAGGGGAAGTTTAGAATCATGTATGTCACTAGGAGGTAACCTACAGGTTAAAACATAGGACTGTATAACAGCAACTCTCATGATGGATGGTGACTATGATTGACAGTAGAGATATGAAAAAGTTCTATCATGAACTAGAACAAATGTGCAACAGTATTACAAGGACTGAATAATAGGGTGGTAAATGGGAAGAAAATGTACCTTCTGCAAATTAGGTATAGTTAACAGTAACTGTGTGCTGTTCTATAGTTCATCACCAGTTACAAATGTACTATACCAATGTTAGGCATCAACTTGGGGGGGGGAGGGGATAAGGGGTTTGGGATTTTTTTTTATTCTTTGGAGTAATGAAAATATTCTATAATTGATTGTGATGATGAATATACAACTCTGTGATGATACTTTGAGCCACTGATTGTGTGCTTTGGATGGATTATATGGTATGTGAATATATCTCAACCATATAGGATTTTAAAACAAGAGCATCTGACATGGCATTAAGGGAGACCCAGTAAAACGTACTGAAGAAAAACACACAATAGTTTCTCAAGCATACACTAAATGAGCAGAGGGTGAATCAATAACCCTTGAGCTGCTTTAACAGACTAGGCTCTGAAGATTCAATAAGTTAAGATGATGAAAAGTGCAAAGGCCAGGCTTACTTGCAATAAGCTTACAAAGTGTTACCAGAGCTTTAATGCTATATCCTGGGACATATCCCACTATGGTAGCTCATCTCTAGAACAAGTCCCTGATTCTTGTGTAGTCCTCTCTCAGGTTGAATCTAAACTGAACTTGTATAACATAGAACATGGAAGAAGTGACAATACGTGGTCTTTGAGACAAGAATGTAAGAAGCTGAACAGCTGCCTTCTAGGTCTCAAGGCACACTCACTCTTGTACCTCTGAATCACCATGTTATAAATCCACCTACTGTGAGGCCTCTGGGACCTGCAGAAGCTTTTTAAATGTGAATAGGATAAGGATGATGTCTCCTTTATAATTCCTAATGTTGGTAATTTGTTTTTTCTTTTAAATAGTCTTGCTGAGGTGGGAGGTTTAGGGTTAGGGTTAGCGTTAGTATAGTCAACCTTGATGAAGTTTTGTTTGTGCTTCAGAAGAATGTGTATTTTGCTTTTTGGTGGTGAGTTCTATAAGTATTAATTAGGTCAATAATTTGACGATGTTGTTCAAATCTTCTCTATACTTACTAATTTTCCGCCTACTTGTGTCAAATACTGAGAGAAGAATACTAAAATCTGCAAGTATAATTGTGAATTTCAATTATTCTTTCAGTTTTTTCAGCTTTTGTTTCATGTATTTGGAGCTCTATTTATGGGTCCACACACATAAGAATTTAACGTCTCTGATGAAAGATCCCTTTATCGCTATGAAATATCCTTCTTTACTCTTAGTATTAACAGTCCTGGCTCTGTAGTCTACAGTGGCTGATATAAGTATATCCAACTCCAGCTTTATTTCAGTTTCTGATTTCATAGTGTGGGAGACTGAATCATGGCCCTACAAAGCCGTGCTCAAGTCCTAACCCCCAGTTCTAGGGGTGTGAACTCCTTTATAATCAGAAACTTTGAAGGTGTTAACGCTAAACTGAATCAGGGTGACCTTAATTCAATATGATTGGAGACCTATGAGCAGAGGAAACTGGATACAATAGATGCTACAGGAAGAGACGGAATGCTTTAGTTTCTTATGCTGCTTAACGCAAAATACCATGAAATGGTTTGGCTTAAACAATGGGAATTTATTTGCTTACAGTTTCGAGGCTGAGAAAATGTCCAAATCAAGGCATCATAAAGGAGATGCTTTCTTCCCAAAGACCAGCTCCTGATCTTTGGCCCTTGTTCCTTGTTCCTCTGTCACACGGCAAAGCACACGGCAGCCTCAGCTGGTCTCTCCACTTACTTTTAGGTTTCATTGATTTCAGCTTCTTGCTTCTGTGGCACTTTCTCTCTCTCATTCTGTACTCATTATGATTATAAAAGACCCCAATAATAGGATTAACTCCCATCCTGATTGAGGTGGGTCACACCTTTACTGAAATAGCTTCATTGAAAAATCTTACTTACGATGGGTTTATACCCACAGGAATGGATTAGATTTAAGAATGTGGTTTTCTGGGGGATATATACAGCTTCACACCACCTGACTACACCCTCTGGACCCCCCAAAGACATGTTCTTTCCACATAAAAAATGCATTCATCCCATCACAATAGCCAAAAAGTCTTTTAGTCTAGGTTGGCAGTGGTTCTGTTCATTCAGAATTCACAAAAAATTTATAGTACAGAGGGGTAATTTTTTAAATATTTTAACAGAATATAGATTTCTTGGTTAACAGTATTTTTACAATACCTTAAAGATACCATTCCATTGTTTTATCCCTCATATGGTTTCCAGTTAGTAAATCTTTTAACACCATCATCTTCCTCAGTAGGTGATGTGTCCTTTTTCCTCTGGCTGCTTTTATAACTTTCTGTTTCACCAAATTCATTATGATGTACTTTGGTATGGTTTCTTTTGTTTGGGGTGCAGTGAGCTTTATGGATTTGTAGGCTTATAGTTTTCCTTAAATTTGGAGAATTTTTTTTGTCTCCCTTAAATATTTTTTGCCTCCCTTTTTCTAGGACCTCCATTACATATGTGTCACATTGCTTAATATTGTCTCACAGGTCACTGATGCTTTGTTCATTTTATAGATTTTTTTTCCTTTCTGCTTCCTTTTGAGAGTATCCTTTGCAATATCTTCAAGTTCATGATCTTCACTTCTGCAGTGTCAAATTTTTCCATTTCTTGTATTTTTCACTTCAGGTATTATGATGGTCAGGTCCATGTGTCAAATTGGCCAGGTGATGGTGCCTAGTTGTTTGGTCAAGCAAGCACTGGCCCTTCAGTTGCTGTGAGGACATTTCATGGACTTAAATCGTGAGCACATTAGTTGAATTCATGTCTGATTACATCTGCAGTTGGCTAAGGGGAGTGCCTTCTGAATGAGTGACACAATCTAATCACCGAAGGCTTTTAAGGAGAAAGCAGAAAAGAAAATCTCTCTCTCTGTTTCAGCCAGTCAGCCTTCCTGGGAAGTTCACTGAGGACCTTCATTGGAGCTGCCAGCTTACAGCCTGCCCTACAGATTTCAGATTTTTACATTCCACAGTTGCATGATACACTTTTATAAATCTTTTACTTATAGGTATTTCCTGTTGGTTCTATTTCTCTAGAGAACCCTAATACAGGTACTGTAATATCCATTGGGTCTTTTGTATCTTCCCTTTCTCTGCACATCATGTGTTTCCCCTACCTTCTTGACTATATGGGTTATTTATAATAGCTGTTCCAATGGTCTTACTGCCTGTTCCATCATCTGTCATTTCTGGGACTGTTACTACTGAGTGATTTTTCATCATATTGTTTATATTTTCCTTCTGCTTTTATGACTGGTAATTTTTGTATTGGATTCTGGACATTGTGAATTTTACATTGCTAGTTAGGGATTTTATCGTATTCCTTTAAATAGTGTTGAATTGTGTTCTAATATTCAGTTACACCACTTGGGACCAGTTTAATTATTGTAAGTCCTCCTTTAAAGCTTTGATAGCTTATAGCCAGAGCAGTCTTTATTGTAGGACAAGCTTAGCTCCATTCATAATACAACACTTTTTAAAGAATTCTACCGAAGTTATACCTATTCTGAGGACTCTCCACTCTGGCTGGTGAGAACACAAACTATTCCTTCTCTATGAGCTCCAGAATTTTTCTTCTTCCTCCTTTTCATGGTTCTTTCCTAAGAAAAAAAGACTCTTTGGAAAGAGTTCTCTTACAAATGCTTAAATCAGTACTCAGCTCTTCAAAGCTATCTCTTAAAGCATCTCCCTTCTGTTTGGTACTTTGTCTTATAAATTTTAACTCTCTTGGTCTCCTTGATCTCTGATTTCCGTCCCTTCAATTTGGGGAGACTGCTGTCTTTGTTTGGGTTCCCCTTCCCCGTACTGGGACTGGAAACTGCCTCCAGGCAGTAAGCTGTCACCAGAATGAGTAAGTGGCACAAGAAGGAAGGGAGGGAGAAATCAACTTTATAAACAGTGGTCACAGGGTGGAAGTTTCAGATTAAGTGTGAACTGTTTCTTCAGTTAGGGGGAATGAGGTACATACACTGCAAAATGAGGTGGGCAAAGGTGAGACTGACAGTGTAAAGAAAGCTCTATTTTCCATAATAATAAGTTCAATAAACATTATCAGTCATTTCACTTGTATCATGAAAAGAAAAAACTCCTTTTTCTTCTTCCTCAATTTTTATTTTTCTGATTTTACTCTCATAGAGTGTAAGCCTTTTACAGCACTGGAGCTATCCCCAATGAAGAGATTATCATAAAAAGCAGCCTCTGACACATGGTGGCTTATTGTCAGGGGACATAAATTCTCAAATTGAAAAAGCCTACCTCTAGACTTAGAATTTATGTAGGCAAAGTCTTGAATTTATGCTTCAAAACAAAAATTCCCACTCTGAATACAGCATTCTTTTGAGAAAGGAATGAGGATATGACATTTTAGTGTGTGTGGTTTTTTTTTTCCTTTTGCTCAGGAAGAAAATGCTGTACATTTTTTGGTGTGTGTCAGTCAGTAATCTGCTTCCATTTATCTAAGAATGGGGAAGGGCTGCAAAATGCAGTGGTATACTATTCTCTCTTTTAACTTTCGGGGTAGCAGAAAACTTTTTGGGAATACAGTAAGACTTTTCTACCATTAGTGGTGACAGGTATTTCATGTCCAAAAGTAATTTCAGCAAATCCTACTATTCTGTAAACTGTCTCCATTCCCTCCAGACGTACTTTGAGGCCAAGTACCCATTGATACTTACTTTTAATTTGGTTTCCCATTTCTTCCAACTTTTATTGAAGACTGGCATTTTCTATTTATAGTAGGCATTTTTAAGATGATCCAGTTCAGTTTCTATCCTATCACATTGCATTGTACCAGTTTGTAAATTTACCTCCACTTTTTACACATTACCTTTCAATTTTAAATCCGTATAGGGCAAATTCTTCACGTTTACCTTAATCCTCTCTTTACTTACTTTGGTAGGCTGTAAAATAGTTTGAGAGGAACTTCAAAAGGTTTTTCAGGATTCACCTGATCCTAAGGCTCTGGGATTCTTTGAGATAGCAAATGCACTTACTATGGTAAGCCATCAGAGACCGCCCTTCCCTTCTACTCCACATTAAGTAACGTACAGCTGATACTGAGAACTGGGGACTATTAGAAATCCTGGACAAAGACTATCATAAGAACTTTCTGTACTGAGTTTTGTTAAACACACGCACACACACACACACACACACACACACGCAGTAGCCTAGCAGGGAAAGAACAGGGCTTGGGCTCCTGTCAGCTCTGGGTTTTAAATCCTAGCTCCCTGACTTGCTTGGTTTCCTCATTTATAACACAGGGAAATGTAAAACCTATCTTAAGGGTTGAAGGGAAGATAAAATGAGAACATGTCTAGCATCTAACAGCCCCTATTTATCGACCCCTTTCAAAAGAGCTGCATGGTAGAGGCAGAATTACTTGTCCCTTTCTCATTTGAAAGCAACTCAATAACGGAACAGAGCAAGAGCTGGGAGAAGTGGCTAAGGATGGAGAGAAGGGGTGAGGAGAGATAATGAACAGTGTTTTAGCCACCTTTATTTTTTCCATTAAGCTGTATTTCCCTTTTCTTACCTTGTAGGACAGACTACGTAGCATGCTTGCATGAGTCCTTTCTGAGAGCTTGAGCCCATTTGTAAATTAACTTAAGAATCGCTTGTCTGCAGTCAAGCACCCTCTGCAGGGGCGGTGGAAGCAGCGGTGGGCACTGGGGCCTGTGGTGGCCGCGCTGGGGGTGGCTGTGCCTCAGTCAACCACAATTAGGGTGTCTTCTTAACTTTCCTCCTGAAGTTATCCAAGGGGACTGCGGTTTTGCCTTAAGCAAAACCCCCTTAACAGTGGGAATCTAAAAATAAACAACATTATTTTATTAGGTTATCCCCACAGATGAAAGCAGCGTATTTCATTTGGACTCTTTTTGGAGTCAATTAATGCATTAGCTAAAGAGAAACCCTTCTGAGAGTTCTCATTGTCGTGAGCAGCTTCTAAAGGAAAACTTAATTCTGTGCTTCTAAGGACACGAGAAGTCAGTGAGTGAGGTGAACAGAGAGGAATTGTAAACAATGTAGTCATTGACAAGAAAAACTGTTTTGATGAAACATCTCAACCCTAATGTAACATCGATATCAAAGGAGGTGATGTGTTTTTGAAGATTTATTTTTAACAATAACAAGGGAATGTCAATATCTTATAGTTTCTATGCCAGTTCCTGGCTCAAAGTTACCAACCAATTAAAACCAATGTTAAATAGCTGTGCTTGCTCTAATAAAATTTTTTCAACTTCTAAAGTAAGTGACCAAGTAAAACTGTGATTCTTTTCAGTTATGGTTTTAACTCTAACCACATTAAAATAAAAAAAAGGCCTGTAATGTAGGAAAATAATGGAGATTACTCATTGGACAAAAAACACTTTTCTCAAAAACTCATCCATCCTTTCTTCCGTTCTCCCACCCACCCACCCACCTGTCCATCCATCCATCTATCCTCTGTCCATCCTTGAGAATAATAGCCAAAAAGCCTTCTAACTTCCAGTCACTGCAGAACTAGAATTAAACACTGTCTCCATCCTCTAGGTACCCAGTCTAGATTTTTAACTGAAGAATGCCACTGTTTTAAAAAAGTGAGGTGACACTTTTAGATACCTCAGGCTTTAAAATAAAGCAGTGACCTCCCTGTGATCGTCATAATATTGAAAGAAGAATTCTCTGGTCAGGGTTGGGCTATTCCCAAAAAGGTAAAATAAAAGGCACACCCCTTTTCAGACCACGCCATTTGTGGAAAATATTTCACTGCTCTGACCCAGGAAATCTGTCTTTACAAAGACTTGGGAAAAATCCACATCCGGAAAGCATTTGATTACCGTGAATTTAAAATGGGATTGTGCTCCGTGGTAAGGATACAAATCCATGCCCACAAGCATGGCCTCTGTGATACAAAGCACAAGAAAACACTGAGGGAGAGGTGATCTAGAAGGGTGATAAATGGCACCAGAGGATAGAATTTGTCACATTCTGTTATTGACGATTTCCCTCTCTCCACCTGAAGTATCCAATGTGACTTGTTTAATACCTAGTCGGAGTAGGTTACAGACATTTTCAAGCACAATCCATTCCCCTTTTTATTCTCTGCTGAGTTATGTGCTGTTCAACATTCCCAGGAGACCGTCAAAATGTAAGCATCCTGAGGTTTACACAGGCCACACCATTAAATAACATATAAGCACAGAATTTCAAACATTGTTTTCCAGCAATGGTAAATATTTTAGCTAAGTAAAAACTGAAGCTTGAAATGCAGAAAGCACTTAAATGATTCCTTTCTGTGCCAGAAGTCTTATTTTCCCCTGTGCAATGCAGGCTGCTGGGATTAAGGCGACCCCAGGGAACTGAGCAAACGGCTGTGGGTTATGAGGTGTAGCACGCTCGGCGACGGCATGCCACCCAGCCTCAAGAAACCCAGCCATGACTGGAACCCAAGAATCAGTGTGTTCCCTTGTGGTCAGCTTCACATTTTTTCCCCTCCTTGAAAAAAGAAAACTGCTACTAAAGTCAAGCCTCCCCCTCTCGCCCCTGGACCAAGGGCTGCGCTGAAAGACTGCAGGGCTGGGAGAGCAGGGGAGGCTGGTGCCCTTGGCGGACAGGCCAGCATGCGGTGGGTTAAATGTCTTTCAGTTCTGCAGTGCTAACAAGGGAAACGACTGAATGCAGGAACAGCCACCACACCACTGCAACGTACTGTGCTGTCACTTCAGGAAGAAGGAAAACCCAGAACAAATTTTCCGTGGTTTTCACCACAGGGTGATTGCAGTCCTATTCAAGGATGTCACTGGCATGTCACCCGCTGAGCAGAACTCAGATGGAAATTAGCTTCCTCCAAAGTGTCTCAAGTCACAGCCTCCTCCTCTCCCTCCAGAGAATAAGCTAAGGTTTTTAAGAAACACAGACGTGCGACCCTCTGTCTGATTGGCTTCCTGTTGCTTTCTTATGAACTAAAGAGAATTGCCCTCAGTTCTGGGTTAAGTCTAAGTGAAGCCAAGATGCTTCCATCACATACAACAGTTCCCATGGGAGCAGCCAGTGATCTGGGTCACTGTTTTTTTTTTTTTTTTTTATCATGAACAGTTGACCTTCTATGATATTTCAAGCTAAAGTGAAGAAAAGGAGTACAAAGGTTTAGACTACATGACTTTTCTCCACATTCAAAAAACAAATACCAGTTTTCATACCCAACTTCCACTGAAACTTCACCTTACATTAATTCTTTTTTTTTTCAGCAGGGGGTGTGCACGACCCAGGAATCGAACCCAGGTATCCCTCTGAACCACCCGTGCACCCTGACATAAATTCTTATGACAGGAAACAGCTGAAGTGCTAGGGATGACAAATAACAAAAACTTTGATAATACCAAATTCTAAGATGTATTTGAAGCTTTGTGGCTCTCCCTTTGAGACAATATAGAGAACTGCATTTCAGAGGTTTCTACCACTTACCACATTGGATGGGTAGAGGTGGAAGGGGAACGGTTTCCACTTTGGTTTCACCAGACGTGGAAGGAGGCATGTGTATATATGCCCTGTTTCTGCTGAAGAGAAGCCATCTGTTCCCTTAGGGACTTGTGGATGGTGTTGACACTTTCCAATTTTGAACTGCAACTTTCAGTCTCATCCTGACCTATAGCAGCAGGGAGCCTGAGTAAGGGCTGTCTCCTAAGGAGGGAAACCTGGAGACTCAGAACATTCATACTAACTACTGATTTATTCATTGTGAGCCTCTCCTGCACCATAATTGTATTCTAAGAATAGTTTCAAAGTCAGTTTCTCTCCCCAAATATTTATAGTACAATATTTAAGTAAACACCAAATACGAAGGGATATGATTTTGGTATGAGCAAGAGTCAGAAAACATTGGAAATTACAACTGATTTCATACCAGTTATCACGCCCAAATTCCACTGAAACTTTACATTAATTCTCATAAGACACTGCTGAAAGTGTTGGGGATGGCTAAGACAAAAGTGCCAGTGTACTAGTTTCTTTGCTTACCCAGGGTTAAATATAGTTTCTCGTACTCACTCTGAACTACGGTATAATGAAAATAAGAGTACATGTTGCCTTCATGAAGGTCTACAACAGGCTAATATGAAGAAACCCCTCTCAAAATGAAACCTGTATAATCCAATAATGACAATGACTGCAGTTGTTCAGCAAGTGGCAAGCACGAGGGCACACGATGGAGTGGCATTAAAGAGTGTTTATTTCCACCTTCACAAACAACATGAGTCTGAACATTATGCAGGGCACCACGAATTAAATAACAATCTACATTGGAATACATTTGTCTTAGACATGATTTAAGATAAGGTAGGCTTTAAAAGCAAATGGTGCCACTTCCAAGGGATAGGTAGGGATTTGGGTGCCATCCAGAGGCGTGGGTACTTTCTACAGTATTGACTGAAGCAGGCAGGAGCGCAGTAATCTGTGATTAGTGCATCCAGGAACAGTGCGACATCTGAGTTTCTTTGTCCACATAATAAAGCCCCAAAAGTACTTGCCTAAAGTGCAAAGACTTTCCCTTGGTAGTCCCGGTCCCAGTAATAACAGAATATGATTTCTAAACATCTCCAATGTGGTTTTCATTACCAAAAAAAACATGTTTCACATAAAAGCTTCATAATATAATCCAGAGGCAGCATGTTTAAAATGTGAAGCCAGGCTGGCTATTTCTGATAATTTTTTCATTTCTTCAGTGTTTTTTACTTTTATAAATATGCACCCAGTTTACTACCAGTTGAAGTACACAAAGTGCTTTGCTCTGAGCACCAGGAGTTGCCTTTCAGAAGCCTCTCTGGGACTGCAATCCCTGTCCACAGAGAAAAGCCCTGATTTCTATCCATATTGGCTCCAACTCCCACATCATTTTAGTGTTGACCAAACCCTAGCAAATGTTTGTGGGCTCAGGCCCAAATAATACTTATCAATAATCTCATAAGGATCTAGTTAAGAAAACACAAAAAATATATGATTTCACCTTATAAAAGGCTTCAGTTTGAATTTAAACATGACACAGAAGTGAAAAGAATGAAATGTTGCCTCACTCTGAGCTGGGACAACCTTTACTGCACTAACAACAAAGCTACAGGACACCCGAGGCCCGTCCTCCTACGGAGCTCCACTGAGAACTTTTGAGGTAGGTGCCGCTGACTTGAAGAGAGGGAGGTAGAGTCCGAATTTGTTCTCAATCCCGGCAAATGTTGCGACTGCCACTCTGTAGCCCCCGATGTGGTCAGGGCTGGGAGCGGGCAGTATGATCCTCGACGGAGGAGCCGACTCTGACCCCATCGGTTTTCTAAAAGAAAACAGAGTTTTGTTTTTGCTTTATTCGTTTTTATCTTGTTAAACACAGTTTTCAGAAACTGTTAAGAAACATGACCTAAAGGCCTTGTACATCTCTAGTCACACGGATGTTCCTCTTTGACTAGAGCTTCACTAACATTACTCCAGTATTTTCATAAATATCTTCTTTGCTTCATAGGGACTGGACCGATGTATCTTTCTCAATGGCAAGTAAATATTAGAAGCAGCTGAAATTCTGAGTGAAAGTGATACTCACACTCCCCCAAAATCAATGTAGAACAATCGCTGTAGCAATTCGTAAGTCAGCAAAGTTACACCAAACTGGGGTGAGGAGCGAAATACACGAGCTTCGAAAAGAAGGAGAAATAACAAATATAATTAGATTAAAAAAAATTTATCCGATACCAAATGGTTTGTTAAGAACAAATTATTTCCATACCACCAGCTCCTTTCCAAAAAGCTTTTGAACCTTCTTCCCGGAATATCTTTTTAAAGCAGTCTATAACTCCGCTGTAAGTGGTTTGGCCAGCTCGGGCAGCCACCTGTAATCTGGTCTTGATAACATCAGCAGGGGTCACTAAAGATGCCGCAGGCATACCTGCAGGAAAGACACAATACCATCTCAGTATGGTCACATTGTCACTATGTAAAAATAACTGTGCTCTCAACTGCTGGACATGGAAAGAAAGTTAAGAATCAAATGAAATAAAATGTCGCTTTTCCAGCCCCATGTGGCAAGTGTGGCCATGAGCATCTTGCCTGCAGTGACAGATGCTTCAACACACTCACAAATACCTCTCCGGTCCCAAATCCCCAAACCTTCCCATGCTTCGTTTTAAGGAACTGGAATTATTTATCAATACCGTTACTTTATGCAGCTGAGAATAAAAGAGAAATGCGGTTTTATGTATTTAATTGCTTTCCTGTTGAAATCAGAAACTTACTTGCAAAATTATTAGGTCCGACTTTTCAGAGGTGAGGCTTGTTATTCGTTTCCCCTTCATGCCTTCCTGCGGCTGCTGGCAGTCACAGGAGATGCCTTCTCTCACACATTCAATTACCTCTGCTTCCTACTTCTCCAGTTCCACCAGAAAAAGACTTTATTGATAGCCAAACACACGCTGTGTGAGTGCGTGTGTGTGTGCGTGTGTGTGTGCGTGTGTGCAGGGGAGGTCTTGAGAGTGGGAGAGAGAGTCTCCCACTGATAACACTTTAGGATTCCTCTTTCCTAAGACTGATCTCTTCAGCAAAATAGTTGACAGAAGGCTTAACATTTATGTTGGCCGATAACCAGTGAAATAGAAACAATGACAACAAAAACCACCCAAAATTACCAATGGGAAATTTTTCTACAGTTGTTCTATCCAAAACGGGGCAACCCATGTTTAGATTTTTTGAAAGTGAGACTGTACTCAGAAGACACTGTCTCTTATGGTTTTATTACTTTTCCACGATGAACCTATTCCAAACCAAATTGGTCAAATGCAGATGCATAAATCTCTTTTGCTTTTTTTAAGGCTTAATAATTCTGTAAGAATTTCTGTCCAAACCAACATGGTCTGGCTCACAACTACATCTCATCCTAACAGACAGCTTTAAAGTCACAGAGTGGGTGTGTATGCATGCGTGTATGTGTAAATTGCATACTATACACTTAAATTTATACTACTAAAGTAGTATCTTTCTCTTCCACCTTTATCTAGCTCCTCAAGGTCATGTAACAATTTCTATAAAATTCATCACAATTTTGCTTGCAAAAAGCTCACTTTGTATCCAACACTTCAATGGATAACTCATATTGGATTTGCTATTAGCTTGGAGGAATTATTTTAACTTTGAGCCAGGAATTTATCCTCCATCATAATGGAAGGAAACATGAAAAATGCTTAGAAACCCACTGTGTTCACACCACTGATTTTGTTTTACTTCCTGGTTTAGAAAGAGTTTAATAGACAGTCTGCTTTAGACGTGTAATAAAATCCTCCTTCCAACGTGGGCAGGCATGTCAGAGTGTGACTGTGAAAGAAATACAAGCAATAAAATGGCTATAAGTTTCCTTCAGTCAGGGTAGTTTCCATAAACACTTCCTTATAATGAAAAAAGAGAAGGAAGACAAAAATTTTGGGAGATGGTGGGAGAGTATGAAAACACTAATTAGTTGAGTGGGAATAAAAACACCAAAAGAAATGTGTAAGATAGTAGTAAATTGTCTGGCAAAACTGATCGAGGCTGTTGGGGCTGCTGGAAATAGCATAACCTGAGCACGGCCCTCCTCATCTCCACCCCAGCAGCACACCCCGCTGAGCTGACATCTGCTAGGGCCTTGAAGAAACTGTGGATATACCAGTGGACAGGGGATTTCTGGTGTGGGGGTTACAAAATTAAGTGGGAGAAGAGCATCCGGCTGCCTCAGAGCAAGGATGGGAAAGCCACCGATACCAGAAAGAATTTGGCTATCGAGATCTGTTGCTTTTTTCAGGGGCAGTAGGGCTGGGTAAGATTCCAAGTGAGTTTGCCTGGCGGGGGCAAAACAGATCAAGTGATCTGCATTTTCTGTTTCTAAACAACGAGAGCAAGAGGAGACCAGGGGATAGGGAGGCTTCTTGTAGGTTCCTAGAGAGGGGATGGCAACCTGCTGGGTTCTTCACAGCTGAGAGACAAAGGTCTAGACAGACCCTGTGTTGTTATCCATCACCTTTGTGACCACCTTTGGATGCTCCCCAGCCAATACAACTACTGCAACCCTTCAAGGAAGCCCAATACATGGAGAGCTGAAGATCATTTACAAGAACAACAACAAAAAAACACAACCGGCAAAGTACAAACTTGACGCAACATTCATCCTCAGTTTTCATAAATGCTATTACTATTCATAAAGAATAGTTTATTAGATACAAAGTTAACATTTATTTTTATTTTGGATCAAGGTTAGGGGTTTTTCAAACTCCTCTTGCATCCTTATCTATATTATCTGGTATGTCAGCTTCTAAGAGAAATGTGATGCAGTTTCTCATTAGCAATGATAAAGCATCATGTTCTCATAACACTTTTAACAGTTTTAGCTTTCATAAGACAGTTTTATGTTGTCAATACATACAGGTTGATGACAGTATCTTCTTAGTGGATTATCTTTAATAAGTTTAAAGCACCCTTCCCCGTCCTTCTGAATGCTTTTTTTTAAACACTGAATTCCATTTTAATTTGACATTACTATTGCCACATTTCTTTCAGTTCGTATCGCCTGGTACCTATTTTTCAATCTGTTTTCTCTCAATCTTTTTATGCCACTGCCTTCTTAAACTTCACAGACCTAGATTTTCTTTCAAAATAGTCTGACAGTGTTTTTTATTTTTCTCCAATAGGAGAATTGAACCCGTTCACATTTATTATCACTATTAGACTTATTTCTGCTATCCTATATTCTATTTTCTCTGCTTCTAGTTTGGTTCCTTTTTGAACTCCTATTTCTGACTAAATTTAAATATTAAATATATTATTACACAGGTATATGTTTTCAATGTGTACATTTAGTTAGCATTTATATCCTCCTCCAGTAAAATAAAAACTTTAAGCACACTTTCATTTTGCCCTTCCTTTCCTTTATCTGCCGCCTAATAACCCTTCTAGTATAATAAATACACATACCAATATCAACCATTATTTAGATATATTCACAGGCTTTACTTTTTATTTGCTATTTCATATATGCTACATTATATTCTTTCTTAAATTCACTTTCTATCTTGCTTCAGAAGTTCCTAGAGGGCTAACCTGTGAGATTTTGCATGTGAGAAATGAACTTTGGCTTTCCCCTCCCTCCTAAGTTAGTGGGTCTGGGAATGTAACTGAGGTTCAAGACGACATCGCCTTGGTAATTCTGGAATTCCCGTTTGGAAGATAAGATGAGAAGTATATCACTGATTCATTTTTTTGCTCTCTTTTCCTTATTACCTCTCCTTGGGAACTCTTGTTAAATGAAGGCTAGAGTGCCTGGTAATCCTACGAGTCTCGATTTTCTCTTATTTCCCATGTCCATATTTTTTCTCATATTCTAGAGTTGTTGATGTTTGGAGCCTATACTCCAGATGTCCAATATGGTCTTTGATCCTGCCCATTCTATCATGCAGATGACTTAGAGGTGTTTAAGTGCGGCAATCCTTTTATTAATTTTCAAGAAATGACATTTACTGTTACATCTCTCCAAGGACCCTAATTATAGTTCTTAAAAGTTCTCTTCTGTTCTGTGAATTACCTGTTTTCACCTTAATTCTTCCATTCACTTACCCTGGGGTCCTTCATGTTCAGGGGCCTTGGCTGTCTACTGATAGTCAAGCTCACAGGATAGGCTGATGAGTATACTAGCACCAGGCTTGTGCCTATCATCCCCCATGTTCTAGGTCCTTTTCATCCTCGCCCACAGGCCTCTCTCCTGAAGGGGAACATCCCTCTGTGGGCTTTGTGAATTGGATGAGGTCTCTTAACTGCATGTGAGGGGCTAACACAGGCTGGCAGGCTGGAGACCTCCCGAAATGCTGAAAGGAGCAGGGCTTCACTCTGGAGGTAGAAGAAGTTATTTTATCTCCCCCTTGAGAAGAGCTGCCATTAGTGTATTTTTTTCTGCATCTGTGGTAGAGGTCTGGCATTACCTAAAGCCCTGCCATGCTTTTTTAAGAATTTCCTGACACTTGCCCTCTCCAGGTGACGGGCTTCTTTCTATAGAACACAGTTCTAGAGTTTTAGCCTGAAGATAAGTGTTACCTGCAGGGGGAGAGATGAGGGGTGGGGGTGGGGTAGAAATGTGGTGACTGCTTAAAGGGTACAGAGCTTCTGTTTGGGGTGATGAAGAGTTTTGGAAATAGAAAGTGGTGATGATTGCACAATATTTTCCATGTCATCAATGCCACTAAGCTGAACACTTAAAAATGGTTAAAATGGAAAATGTCATTATATACCTTTTACCACAGTAAAACAGCACACACCAAAATAAAAAAAGGGGGGGGGAGTAAGAGGGCGTGCCCTAAGCTTGATCTCCCTGCAATAAATGCAGTTCTTTAACTCCAGTTAATGATTTATCTAAAACCTCCACCACCACCCCATCCTCTACTCCAGTTCTTATATTGTTCCCTCAGATTTTGAGAGTCTCTGGCTTGGTTGTTGCTCTTAAGGGTCTAAGAATTGTCTTTTAATTATCTTAAGCTTTTTTGTGTCCACACAATTAACAAATTTGTGCCGACAGTTCTTCTCTTCTAATTTATCCCTTCTAATATGTTTGCAAAGCACCATATCAGTCACAAACTTATAACACATCTCTTTTTACGAACTGAACTGCTTTTAAAGATATTCCTGAATTAAATGTAGTCTAAACTAACTAATTCAAAGGCAAGACTGTCACTACAGTTTGACTTGTATTGCTCTGACAATTAAAATAATCTAGTATGACAGATCACTCTATAAAATCTGAGAAGAATTAGATATCCTTATTTGATATCATCCATAAACCAATCATATTAAAATGCCCTTCTCTTAATTAAAAAGCAATGGTGATCAGGGGAATTATAATTTGGCTTCTTAATTCTAAGGTCCCTGCTTCAGCAAACCCTTACCTTCTGACATGCACATTAGCTAATGAATGTGAATTCTAATATAGGTTAGTTTTGCTCTACTCCTGTGAAATAATAGAGTAGATATCCCTAGTATTTATAGATATTCCCAGTTTATAACTAGATATATACATCTAAAAAAATCAATATTCTACAGATTTTGA
>PVIY010034059.1:0-27491 GCA_004026745.1 Myrmecophaga tridactyla | reverse complement strand
CCCCTTTGGTCAAGAAGGTTCTCTCAATCCCTTGATGTTAATTCTCAGCTCATTCTAGGGTTTTTCTCAGTCCCTTGATGCTGAGTCTCAGCTCATTCCAGGATCTCTGTCCCATGTTGCCAGGAAGGTCCACACCCCTGGGAGTCATGTCCCACGCAGAAAGGGGGAGGGTGGTGAGACTGCTCGTCGTGTTGGCTGGAGAGAGGCCACATCTGAGCAACAAAAGAGGTTCCCTTGGGGGTGAGTCTTAGGCCTAAATTTTACATAGACTTGACCTGTCCTTTGTGGGGTTAAGTTTCATATGAACAGACCCCAAGACTGGGGGTTCAGCCTATAGCTTTGGTTGTCCACACTGCTTGTGAGAATATCAAGAATTCAACTTGGGGAAGTTGAATTTCTCCCTGCTCACACCATTCCCCGAAGGGGAATTTCATTTTCAAAGCCAGCAACTGGGCATCAAGCCATTCTCACTCTTTGAACCTCTCCGCCTCTTGTCTCACTTCTCAGGTGTGAAAGGTTCTCAGATTTAAGAACCCATTTGATTTCATTTGGCCCACAGAGAAAATTCAGATTACCCAGGTAAATCTCCCCATCTTGTAGTCTGTACCCTTGACCATATCTGCAAACTTCCTTCTGCCATTGAAGGTATTGTATTCACAGATGCTTGGGATTAAAGGATAGAAATATTTGGGGGCTGTTATTCTGCCCACTACCCACCAAAGTAAAAGCTTCATGTTCAGATACTGTTATTTTTAGAATTGAATATTCTTTGAACTCCAGTCATATTGAATTGAAAATCTTTAGAGTCATTGATCTGAATTACTCTGAAAGACAAACTTAATTCCTCATAGTGCACTTCAGTAATAGATATTTATAGCTTTTATAAACATTTGTCTTTTCTATATTTTCATAACCTCTTATATTTGCTTAACTGCTAAAATTGGCAATGTATTACTTCACAAGCAATCTTTATGTTAAATAGCTTACTAAATCCTTAGTATATTATTGGGAAGCATAACATCATTTTATAAATCATATATTTTTAAATAAGGCTAAATGAAAGCCGTGGCAATACTTTTGTGCAAATGTGCTAAAAATGAATATCAACTTTTATCTAATGTGAAGGTAAGTATTAACATCTTGGTTATTTATATGCCATATGCCATCATACATCATCATACATTCAAAAAGGAATAAAATGTTTTCTATAATCTTTTCATGTTATATTTACATTCTGTTGATTTCTCTTTCAGACATGGGCTCAGGTCTCCTTTTCTCTCTTAGCCTTTTAACATCTGTGAACCTGGCCTCAGGTCTTGTGTGCTGAATTTGCCCCAATCATGGACTCCCATGATCCCACCCTGCTGACTCTGTCCCCTCAACCTCCAGTTTTTTTCATTTCCCCCTCATTCCCAGGCAGGCTCACCCCAGTCCCTCTGCCCATCACGGAAAATTTCATCCCCACTTCTCACCTTAGATCCATCCTACAATATCTCCTAGGCCTCACCTACATCCCTTAGTTTCTGCCCTTCACTCAGTTTTATTCTCTGCTTCAGTTTACCTCCCGTGAGTTGTTCCCCCCTCAATGTCCTTAAACCTGTGTCTAGACCCCCCATTCACTTCACCTCAGTCCACTCCCCACCCCACACATTAATTGCTTGGTCCTCCCGGATCCTCTCACTCTTCTGTTCCTGTCTCATGTAGCTCATCTGGCCTTCAACTTGGGTCTGCCCACTTCCTCCTCAGCAGACTCTGTCCTTTATTTTAGCAGAACACTCCAGCCTGATGCTGCCCTCTCCTCAGTGCATCCCAAGAGGAGGAACCCAAAGTCCACCCACCCTAACCCTGGTAACTGGGTAAAATTTATCCAGGTTTCTCAACACACATGTGCAAAAATAATTTTGAAATGGAATTTTATGGGGTTATATACTAAGCATGTCAGTATCATGGTCCCCATCCAACTTTACAGAACATTAAAAAATCTTGATAATCAATATTACTCTGTTATTTTCTTTCAAAACTCATACTTTCCCTTTGAAAAATATGAAGTTTCATAAATATTCTAACAATTATAAGGGATGGGAAATGAATAGTCTGGTCATCAAATATGAGATGTTTCATTTTCTAATTTTGCCATTTTTTCTTCTTAATCATCTATAAGTCTGTCCTTATACACCCAGCAAGTAAAAATGGAAATGAAAGAATCCTCCTATATGCTGAAAGTCAGATTGCACATTTTGTATTGACAATTTAGCTTATGCAATTCTAATTAACATAGAAAATATTTTGTTTTATATTTTGACACCATGAAATTATGCTAAATATCTTTCAATTTATCTTAGATAGATATTCTACTGGTTGCTTTTCTATTTGCTTCATTCTGCTACATACCAATCCTAAGATATTCCTTGATCAAATTTGCAATGTATGGACATCCATAAAATGATGCCCTTTTAGAAAAGAAGGAAAATTAAAGCCATAGAGAAATATATAATTGCAAACAGGCCAATAAGAAGATTGGTAGACACAGTTCTAATGGGGGGGGGGCATGTTGCGTACATCTGTGATGTGCTTTTTTCCTAGAACCCTGCTGGTCACTCAGGAATATTCAATATCCAGAGCTTCTTCAGGAAAATCAGTACTTAGCGATATGTCTAGGAATCAGGTCCCATCTTGACTCCTGTCATGGGGAGCACAGGGTCAGATCTTGCTGATACAGGAAAATAAATCTGTTTAGGTGCAAGCATATCAGGAAGTCTCCAAGCAAACACAAATCTACAG
The DNA here is from genome assembly GCA_004026745.1 of Myrmecophaga tridactyla. Classification (NCBI taxonomy): domain Eukaryota; kingdom Metazoa; phylum Chordata; class Mammalia; order Pilosa; family Myrmecophagidae; genus Myrmecophaga; species Myrmecophaga tridactyla. Next base: position 24,710 of record PVIY010034059.1, on the reverse strand, counting down.
TATCATGTAGCTGAAAATACATCAACTGATATAATCTCATAAATTTACATTAATATCCAAAACATTAAAAATTCAAGGTGATCTATGAAGAAATTTAGCCATCTGAATTTGAAATGTCATATTACAGCATTCACAATATATCTTTGTCACCCAAGTAACAGGAAAATTTCAGTTCGAGGCCCTTTGTCATTTGGGATGTTTTCTCTATGTGTAACAGCAATGGGGAGTATTGAAGTATTCTGGGGTAGGAAAACATTCCGGTCATCATCTGAGATTATAAACCTAAATGATGGGGTGATTACAGATTCACAGGATTAAATGTACTATACCACAAGAATGCAGGGTGTTTGCTCAGAATATGTAACTATCGTTTATGTGTTATTAGCTATCATAATGGGCAATACTGTGTACAGGATGGGAAATTAATGAAATAGTTGGTTCTTCAGGATGCTTCTGCCTCACACACACACTAACCCACAGCCTCTGCTACATTGCTAAGGGAAGAAGAAATGTGAACCTCCCAACTGGAGCTTCCTGGCATGGTTGTGATTTAGTTGGCTTGGACTCTATTTGATAAATCACATTTTGCAGAGATGATTTAAATCATGATGAAGTACAGCAACAACACTAAGAGTGGTTTCCACTTCTCACATGGAAGACCACAGTCAGGTCTCCACAATACATGCACTGAAACTTTGAAGGAAAGAACCCATAGTAAGTTCATAGTGACAGACACTGAGACTGTTCTTCCATTGCTATTCCAAGAGAAACTGCTTTTAAAGTCATTTGAGATGATACATGACAACACTGAGAAACTTTTCCTTTAAAACCCTTCAATATTTCTGCTAACTTGAGCAACAGAAAACTGAAATTCTGTAGCATAATTTCACTCAGTGTAGGAAGTCTTATATGAGTTGGCAGTGTGTGCAGTTGGGACAAGTCCTCTGCAAATGTTTTGGCAGTTTATACTAAAGATAAACATAGTTATGTCCTGTGACAGCACTTATACCCCTAGGTCAGTTCCAACAGAAATTCTTCTATATGGTCTCCAAACATGGAAAAGAATGTTCATAGCACTATTTATAGTAGCTAAAATCTAAAATATTCACACGTGCCCATTAACATTTGAATGGATAAATAGGGGAGAATATTAATAGAGGAGAATATTATCCAGCAATGTGAATGTATGACCTACAAACCCATAAATAACTGGATTGGATTTTACAGATTCCATGTGAAACAAAATAGACACAAAAGGGTATATATTATACAAATTCATTAAGTAGCATCATGAATCTATACTCACTTGGGTTATGGGAAGTATTACTTTTGTGGCTATGAAGGCTGAATGTGAGCACAAAGGTGGCTTGGAAGGTGCTGGTAGTATCTGTTTCCTAATCAGGGTGTCAGTTGCAGTGATTTCAGTTTGCAAAACTTTATCAAGAATTTGTTTATTGTATTTCAATAGAAGTTTTTGAAAAAGAGGCAATTTTCAAAGTGCTTTAAACAACTCAATAGCAACAGATATTTGCACATGGTATTTTAGAATCTGACTATTAACCTAAACCACTCATTTTTCACTTTGATGATACCAAGATAGATACAACACTAAGAAATCCCTCAGAACTGGCCACAGTGCCTTGGCATTCACATCTAGTTGAGCAAATAGCCAAGATCATAAAAAAGCAAGTATTGAATATGACTCATCCTGGCTTGTTTTCCTCAACATGGGTCTCCAGAGATGTGCCAGCATCTTTTATGGCTGTCTCTTCTTCTATTTGAGTTAGTAGTTGTTGGTATTGAACACAATACCCCTCTGATCACAGGCAGTTTTAAGAAGAAAAGTTATATACTGTGTGTCAAAATTCATTACCAAATCTGTTCAAATTTGCTAGCTGCTGGAACGCAATATACAGGAACAGAATGGCTTTTAAAAGGGGGAATTTATTACGTTGCAAGTTTACAGTTCTAAGGCCATGGAAATGTCCCAATTAAAGCAAGTCTATGAAAATGTCCAAATTAAGGCACCAACAAGAGGTTACCTTCACTCAAAAAGGGTCGATGAAGTTCAGGATTTCTCTCTCAACTTGAAAGGCACATGATGAACATGGTTACATCTGCTAGCTTTCTCTCCAGGCTTCTTGTTTCATGAAGCTCCCCCAGGGGCATTTTCCTTCATCTCCAAAGGTCTCTGGCTGCATGGGCTCTCGTGGTTCTCATGGCTCTGTGTCTCTCTCCAAAGTGTTTCCTCTTTTAAAGGATTTCAGTAACCTAATCAAGATGCACCTGGAATGGATGGAATTGCATCTCCCTCTAATTAAAGGTTAATTCCCACAGTTGGTTGTGTCACATCTTCGTGGAGATAATCTAATTAAGTTTTGAATAGGGATTAAAAGAAATGGCTGCCTCCACAAGATGGATCAGAATTAAAACATGGTTTTTCTAGGGTGCATAATCCTTTCAAACTGGGACAAAATCATTTAAATAAAACATTTTTATTTTTAAATATATACTGGAATACATGCTTTGGTTTTCCACTGCATATTCCTCATTTACGCCCATCTGAGCTATGATTGAGAACTTTTATCAACTCTTTCAGTAAGTTCTCTGTTAAATTATATTCTCTAACAAGACTCTGACACACTCCTTGGGATGGTGGGTACATGTATTTTCCCATTCTCAGATTTCTAATTTCCACAATTTCCTTAGGTCTCTATACCTCTCTCCATTTTCTCTTGGTCATACCATCATTTCTTTAATGAAGAAATTTTTTCGTAAGTAAGACTGTAAGGTCTGTTTAAATCTCCCTCATGAGAATTCACTCAGTGACTCAGTCATTTATTATGATAATCACTTTATGAATAGGGGAAATTTGGGAACCAGCTGATCATGTGCATGGAAAAAAATAAATGGAATTTGTGGAACACAAATACACAAGAACTAGTGAAGATAACTTTTTAACTAATTTGTATATCCTGGATTTTAATAAGTGATAAAGTATGATCACTATTAACATTCAAATATTTTATGTATATATTCAGAAAAGTTTAAAAATTCTATGAGAAGAAAATGATTGAAAACTGAAAAGCATACAAATATATTTTTAACTTTCCTTATGTCAATTCTTCCTGTTTCTTCAAATCATGAAAAATCTTTAAAAAATACATTCCTCTATTTTGAGTAAAAGTCAATCTTTAAAATCACAGCACAGTTGTAGAATTTCAATTTATTATAACTACTCTTCTGATTGATTTATTGCATATCTTATTTAAAAAAATACTTATTTCCTTATCAAAAATGAAAGAACACCCAACTTAGGCCTAAGGTAAAGGGACCCTCAAGGATCTAAACAAAGAATTCGAATGAACTAATACCAGGGCAGCAGATAATATACACAGGAAAAGTTGTCCTGAGGATTTTTGCAAAGTGCTAAGTGTGTGTCTTCTGATGCTAGACCAAGGTAGGGTGATTTTAGATAAAATATGAAAAGTCAATATTATCTGATTCATTTTATTTGCAGTCACCATGCTTACATGAATTCGTAGTTTGGAAAATGACAAAACAGAACTACTGGGAGAAAATTCATTGAGCATTAGAGAACATTCTCCAGATGGCAGCCAATATAGAGGTTGCTGTGGAGGCATGTCCATGGCTTAGGCCTACCTCCAATCACAGATTCTCTGAGGTTATCTATTTTACATATTGGATTTCAATTGTTTAAAGAGCACTGTCCCTGGACTCTTTTTTTTTTTAAATAGGAAGTTTAAAGACAGTGATCTTATCCTTTCCTTTCTTGTCATGTGAAGAAACAAATGCACCGACAGGTTCAGTAACTATCTCTCCACCCAAGAGCTAAGAAAAATAGGGCTGAATCTTGGTCTTCTTGCATTGACTTACTCATCTTAGAAAGTTATATATGCGTTTTTATGTTTGTGACTACAATTTTTAGGGGATAAACTGACACATGGGTAAAAATAATCACTTTAAATTATGCTTAAATGTAACTGAGAACAGCCATAACAAAGTTCCCTATGCCAAAAAAAAATGTTAGGAACATTTTTATTTTTATGTGGGACATTTAGCCCAGTGAAAACAGAAAATTAAGTTATATACTTTGCTAGATGTATATCAATTTGCTCCTGATTTTTGCAAACTGATTTGATATTGACAAATAAGGTATTCCCTTTAAGAACTTGGCTTTATAGAAAGTATATTATATGTGCTGTCATCTGCTCTAGAAGGCCACTTCCATCATATTGTACTGCTGAGCACAATACATTGTCTGTGAGCAAATTGCTGAAAATATTTTGTTGAAATTTAATTTCCCCAATACAACAATCTTCTACATTCATCAGCATCCCTGATAAACCAGTTTTTTTTCAACCACAAGGTGACTTTTTAGGCAATTAATGTATGTATGGGATGGTTTATAACACCATTAAGGATAGCTGGAAATGTTAGTTGACTAGTTTCCATTTTGTTTAATGGAACAAATAAGATTATTCATTGACTGTCAGAGTGGTTTCAGGTTCTAATGAACATAATATTTATCTAGAAATATATTTTTTGTTGTTATATCCCAAATTGAATTACATACTGATGTAGGAAATAGGATAAAAATTACAAAAGGATCCCACATAAACAAAATCAAGCAAATTCTGGCCTGAAATTTGAAACAATAGGATCATGAAAAGTGCTTAGAAAATACTTTGCCATAATGGAGAGGAAAGATGCCCCATTCTAGAGAAATTTCCTTGAAAATATCCAATTGTCAATGAAGTGAGGAAACCTCACTGAATGACTAGAGGCATTGAGAGAGTCTTAAGAAAAAATAAAGACAACTTAGATTCCAATAAACCCAAGATGACATAGAATCCTTGGTCCTAAGGGTATGTCACAGATAGGTGGTATTATTTCTAGGAGCCCATATTTCACTGAATTGAAATGCCCCCTAAAGTATATTTTATTCTTGCTAGAAATATTTCAATAGTTCATTCTCTACATTCATAAAAGCCAATTTAGAAGATGAACATATGCTGCTTTTGAGGTCAATCTTTCCACTTCTAAGCACCCAAGGCCTAATCTTCTGTATCCTACCTGCTGTCTCAGAGAAAAACCCTTTCCTCTTTCTGGAATCACAAAATCCATCCTTTCAGGAAAGAAAATGTGATGAAATAATACAGTAGATTAGAAATAAGTACTGAATCAGTTCATGTACAAATAATTTATAAACCATGTAAAGTGCCGTCTAGTAATAAAAATCCCCAAAAACTCATAGTTGAATATATCTTGTTAAATTTTTCAATTGGTGAAAAACATGTTCTTCCATTTAAATTGCAAATTAAGAGAGAAGTGGCAAAAATGACAAAAAAAGAAAAACAAAACTAATGACACAATTATAAGAACAAAATATATGAAGGAAGCGACCCAGAATGGACTTGGGCAGAGATAGCAATAGATTTCCCATGCTAGTATATATATATATATGATGTAACCTGAAGTTAAAAGAAGTGAGAAGCATGGAGGAAGTAGGAAAATGAGAGATGATTCTGAAATTTAAAAAAAAAAAGAAACTCTGCTCTTAAAGACAGTCCCCAGATAAACCCTTTGTGCCCTCTGGAATTTTTACATGCTACTTTTTCTTAGTAAAACATCCTATGCTGACTGTGCTGGTTTGAACAGAAGTATGCCCCCTAAGAAAAGCAATGTTTTGATATAAAACCCATTTCATAAAGGTAGAATAATCTCTATTCAATACTGTATGTTTGAAACTGTAATGAGATCATCTCCCTGGGTGATGTGATTTAGTCAAGAGTGGTTGTTAAACTGGATTAGGGGATGACATTTCTCCACCCATTTGGGTGGATCTTGATTGGTTTATTGGAGTCTTATAAAAGAGGAAACATTTTGGAGAATGAGAGATTCGGAGAGAGCAGAGAATGCTGCAGCACCATGAAGCAGAGTCCACCACCAGCGACCTTTGGAGATGAAGAAGGAAAATGCCTCCCAGGGAGCTTCATGAAACAGGAAGCCAGGAGACAAAGCTAGCAGATGATGCTGTGTTCGCCATGTGCCTCCTCACTTGAGAGAGAGACCCTGAACTTCATCGGCCTTCTTGAATCAAGGTATCTTTCCCTGGATGCCTGTGACTAGACATTTCTATAGACTTGTAATTGGGACATTTTCTCGGCCTTAGAACTGTAAACTAGCAACTCATTCAATTTCCCTTGTTAAAAGCCATTCCATTTCTGGTATATCGCATCCCAACAGCTAGCAAACTAGAACACTGACATTGTAACTTGATGTCTGCCTTACGTGTGGAAAGCCCACTCCTTCAGGTTTCATTAAATCTGAGCCCTCATTGGTGATGATATCTGTAAAGAAACCAATTCAGGAGAAAAATAAAGTACTATATAAATAGTTTACTGAAAGGGGACTATGTAGAATAAGCAACATTTAATTTAGATATAACCATCTTTGCCTAGATTTGCTAATGTGAAGACAAAATGAAGTAATGATAAAAACTGGTCATTAGTAATAGTCATTTAAAGAATCACCCAGGTAATTCTGATTAACCTGTGAATCTCAGAGACAACTTAGAGGAAAACAAACTAATGTCAACAGCATTACTTTGGTGTTAAAGGGATACCATAGAAAAATGAACTCTATCATTGGGGTAGTAGACATGCTACTTTCCTATGTGACCCTCCTTCCCCTCTGACCTGCCTTGTTCCTTCCACTTTCTTCTCCTGAAGAATACCCTTTCCTTCTAAGACCAAAAAACAACTGTGCTTTTACTGAAGGTAATGTTGAAAGTAATACATAATAAGACAAAAGTGCCTATGTAAATTATTTCCTTAGTTAAAGTGTGAATAACAATTTTAAATTTCCATTTGTTATTAGTGTTCTCTTCATTTGTCTCTATGAATTGAATGATCTTGAAATAACTTAAAGTTGATGTTAAAATATAAATATATAATAGTTATTTTAGCTAAGTTTAATAGTGATTCTTACATCTAAATTACATTCTGAGGAAGAAATGTGGTCCAATATTAAAAACATAATGAGAAAAACAGGGTGATCAGACTACAGAAGAATAGAATCAGGGAGTTACCTGTTCTCACAGAAATTTTCATTTTAGAAAACTGTCTATGAAAATGCCCTTGGTCACAACTAGTTATTTTCGTGAGGGGAGAAGGATTCTGGGAATACGCTTTATGTAGGAGCATTAAGCAGTCCATTTGCCTCCCTGATGGACTGTGGTGGTCCATAAAAGGGCTCAGCAAGAAGGACTTTCATAGATGCTTGGTTGTTTCTGTTCTAGAAATGCCCCTACAGATTTATTATATCCATTAATAAAATAATTCCAGCTGTTTATTTCATTAATAATCTGAATCTCCATAATTGGCTTTCCCCTCCTCAGAAATTCCTCTGAATAAAATATCTGCCAACTAAAAGCATCTTGATGTCATTTACCTTTACCCTTACCCCAATACCAACACATCTGATGTGGCTCCACAGCACTGACACCCTGGGAACGTAGAGGCCCAAGAAAAAGGTGATTGGAGTTGTCACATGAGATACTGATGCCTGAAGATCTAGGAGAAACCTGAACTACACAGAGGTCACAGAAACTTGATGACCACTCACAAGAGACCTAGCAAAGGCATTAAAGTGGAATGATTAAGGTGGTAATCATTTAGGGGAAGGGAAGGTAACTGGGTAAAAGGCATAGAATGAGCATAATTCTTTGGACTAATAATGGCATTTTCCAATTGCTCAGTGGGAAATGGGTGAGGTGGGAAAGAAAATAAGGACAAGGAGTAGTAAGCAAAGAAATTATCATAAGAGTATAAAAGTAAAAACATGTGCTAAAGTAGTATAGGAGTTGACAATGATTAGAGAGTGACAATCCATGTTCTGTACCTTTAAGTATAATATGTATATGAAAATATACAGAATGTCAAGGTGGATGCTTTGGCAAAAATCCAAAGCCTAGCACCTGCAGCGCATGAGGCTGCCAAGAGGCTGCACTGGAAAACCAAGGACATCAAACCTTGTAGTGACTGGCACAGCAATTTCAACTGCCTATAACATGACAGCAGCTAAAGGAAATCTTGCCCTTTGTACTGGCTACAATGGCCCAGGATGCTTCCACATCAATTTGGCCACATGGTAATAAGCAGCTCCTGTGCACCTGGTGGCAGATAAACTATATAAGACCTCTTCCTCTGTCTGAAGTGCAAAGTACACCTTCATGGCTATAGATATGGCTACAGGACTGTTACTGGCCTTTCCAGTAAAAAAGCCTAACCAAAGAGCCACCCATTGAGACTGTAATGGCTGGACCTAGGCATGACCTGAGGGTACAGATAAAGGGGCCAGTGGCATTACAGCCACAGAGAACTAATGATAATAACTTACTTGTGCTTGTGTTACAAGCATTAGAAAATGGGGAGAGTAAGGTCAATTGGCCCTGTTTCTAAGCTATGCAGCCATGCTGGTTGGGAATCCTAAATTTATGGGGGATTGGGATTGCTCAGAATTTATGTATTAGGCCACAGTTCCTTCACAAAATGCAAAAACAACAACAACAACAGCAACAACAACAAAAACTTTGTGTTGTTAGCTTGGGGCCCCCATACTGCACAGTACTGTATGTATGACACTATGGACTCTTATTGAGCCTAAGCAAACTGTAGAAACCACCCCTGGGGACCATGCACCACCCCAAAAGAAAAAAATATGTACCTGAGGCCCACCAAAACACATCTTCTCCAGGGACCTTTTTATCCACCAATGGAAATTTAGCATGCATACTGTTAGACACCAAAATCTGTCCCTTATTTTTAGCTATAGACATCTTTTTTTTCATAGTGCTGTGTGAAATACATTTCTGCAGTGGGCTTCTGCAATAACCTACAGCACAATAGATATCAGTGCCGGGTATGCACTGAGTTGCCATTGTCTGGTGCCACTGACCTCCCACGGACCACTGCTCCTGCCAACTGAATGATGTAGGATAAAATGCTGACATGGCAGAACACATAGTGGTGGTGAGTTTGGAAACATTCTTCTCTTTCTCCTCATCACCAGAGACTTTGACTCCTAAGGATGACTCTTGTTCCTATTTATACTCTCTGGTCTGGGAACAATTAAACAAATCCAGACCTATACTTGCGTATTCAATATTTGATGGATTAGGATGGCTTGCTGCTGAGACTGTCACTATCAGCAAAGTGGCACCAGTGCTTTAATAAATATCCAATGTTGTGTATATATACCTGATAACTCACAAAATGTTGCACAAATTTTAAATCACATGCAAGGTTACATACAAAATATTGAGCATCTGTCAGATGATCCCCTGTCACAATGGTTTAATTCCCTAACCTGGCCATGGTGCCACTTGCTAGTTGGATTACTTTCTGCATGTGCCATCTTATTTATACTTTGTTGTCTATTGTACTGTTGCTGTGGACTGTGTATGCAACATCTGTCCTATGGTCAATGCAGACTGCTGCCTGGGGGTAGATTGCGGGAACCCAGAGATGAGCTGTTCCTTGAGTCTTTGTGAAACTCTAAAGCATGCAGTTCTTTGCGTGACCTGGGTCAGTTAATATTTAAGCTAACCTCTTTACAAAGGAAGATTGCCCAGATGATCAGTCTACACAAGAAACCAGACCCCACTCTGTGTAAGATGTTAATCTATACCCTACTTACCCTTCCTGGAATCATCCTTACTGTTTACACACAGTTTACTGTTAACCTAGAATCTTTTTCATGAGACCCTCTGCTGTCTTTGGCTCAGGCCCCTATAACTGGCCCTGTTGATTCTCACCTAATTGTGGAACATTTTCACACTGAGCTCTGTACTGGCTGCCATCAGAGAAGCTTGATTCCCTGATTGACTTCTTTCACTCCTGTACATAAATTCCAATAAAAATGTCTCAGTCTGTGCCTACTGCTTTCTGTGGTCTCTAAGCTGGAAAAAGCCCCTTTGGGCTGGGACACCCTTGGAGAATAGATACTTGGTAGGATAATGGAACCCTGAGAACTGAGACACTTGTGAAATTGGATTCATTTTGCAGATGAATAGGAAAATGGAGGGAAATTCCCTATATATTTTTGTTGTTGTTAATTCAGAGTAAGGATATCCAGAATTGTTGTGGATTAATGCTCTATGTCAAGCCAGGCAGTAGAAAAAGCAGTAAAAACAAGTGAGCAGCAAGTTATTTTCCTAGCAGCTGCTCTAGCAAACCACCTGGAAAGTTTTTTTAAATGTGGTTACTGGGGGTCTGCATAGTATCTAGGCTCCCTAAACTTTGGAAGGGAAGAAAATAAATAAGAAAACCCAAACTGCCCCCCCCCTCAGGCACCAGCAATATGCTTGTTGCAAGAAGGAAGGACAATGGAAGAATGAATGCCCAAATAAATCAGGAAAAGCATCCCTCTTAGGTGTTAGGAAAGCAAATTATGTGCCCTGCCAATCTCTATGCAACACCTCCATTCTCCCATTCAAGAAACTTGAAACATATAACTACAGGTTTGTTAAAAATTTAAGGGCAATCAACAAAATTGTTAGAAATCCATCCAGTTTTTCCCAACCCATACATATTACTGTCCACCGTAAGCCTTGTAAACACCTGGTTCTCAGTACTAAATTTAAAAGACACTTTCTTTTGCATCCCATTAGAAGAAGCCCCTCTTTACTTTCAAGTGGGAGGAACCTACCATGAGACAGAAAGAACAGTAAACTTGGAAAGTCCTTCCTCAGGGGTTAAAAAAATCCCCCCCACTGTTTTTGGTAAACAGCTTAGACTTGCAAGAGCATGCTTGGTTAAAAACAATGCTTGCAATATGTTGATAACATATGTGCCAGTTTGAAAATATTGTGTACCCCCCAAAAGCCATGTCTTAATCCTGACTCAATCTTGTGGAGGCAGTGATTTCTTTTAATCCTGATTTAATATTGTAGGTTGGAAACTTTTGATTAGATTCTCACCACAGAGATATGGCATGCCCAATTCTGGGTTTGACTTTTTGATTAGAGGGAGGTTTGACTCCACCCATTCAAGGTGGGTCTTGATTAGATTACTGGAATCCTTTAAAAGAGAAAACATTTTGAAGAGAGTCAGAAATGATAGACGCAACAGAGCTGACAGAAAGAGAGCAAACAGAAACTTCAGGGCTAACAGAGAGCAAAGACACGAATTTTTGGAGATGCTTGGAGCATAGTAGATGTTGTCATATGCCTACCCATGAGATGTTAAGTAAGTCAGAACCTGGAGAGAGCCAAAGGAAGCCAAGAGTTGAAACCCAGCCTCAGAAAAGGAAAGTTACGAACCCCAACATAGACAGAGACTGAAAGCAGTGGAGCCTGTGAGAGCAAGGGACCAGCAGATGCCAGCCACATGACTACCCAACTGACAGACATATTACTGACCTATCGGCTTTCTGTGAATTAAGGTATCTTTTCCTGGATGCCTTGGTTTGGACATTTTCATAGGCTTAGAACCATAAACTTGCAATTTATTAAAGTTCCCTTTTCAAAAGCTGTTCCAGTTCTGGTATATTGCATTCCGGCAGCTTGCAAACTAGCATAGCATCCTTATTGTCAGTCCCTCCTAGTATATATGTGAAAAGGATACTGTTAGTATGCTTAATTGCTTAACTGAGCTTGGATACAAAGTTTCTAAAAAGAAAGCACAAGTGGTAAGATAAAAAGTAACTTCCTTGGGTTTATCATAGAACAAGGTAGGCAGTCCCTAGCAGATCAGGTTCAAGCAGTTGTCCACATTACACTATACAAGACTAGATAGTAACCATGATTTTTTTAGGTATGGCTCTATTCTTCAGAATTTGAATTCCTAACTTTGAGCTTATTGCACAACCTACATATCATGTCTTACAGGGTGAGGACAGAGAGCCTCTCAATTGGACAGCAGAATGTAAAATTGGTCTGCAAAAACTAAAAGAAGCATTGGTAAGTGCACCGGCCCTGAGCCTCCCAGACCTGAAAAAATACTTTTGACCTGTTTGTGCATGAATGAAGGGGTGTAGCCCTAGGTGTCCTAACACATAAGCTGGGCCCTGACCCCTGACTGGTTGCTTACTTCTCCAAAAATTTAAATAACACTGAAAATGGTTGCCCCCCCCCACACACCGCCTTGCTTAAAATCTGTGGTTGCAGGCTGCAGTCTGATGCAAGAAGCCAAAAAAAAAACTTACTTTTGGGCAGCTCATGATAATTCACTTCCCTCACAAAGTCTTAACCCAAATGAAGGGGAAAAAGCTGGACTTTAGCTTACTCAAGGGAGGTTAAACCAGTTCCAATCCCTCTTACTTTATAACCCAGAAGTAAAACTAGAAGTTTTTCTCCTTTAAATCCTTCCTTGCTGCACCAGACCCAGGTGCTCTAAACCCAATTTATGATGGCCTGGAATTCTTGTCTGAGAATTTCTTAGCCAGAGAGGACTTACAGGATACACCATTATCAACCCCCAAGCTAGAGATCTTTACTGATGGTAGTAGCTTTGTGGAGAAAGTGGAGCAGAAAGTGAGCTACAGTCTCATAACAGCAAGAACGATCATTGAAGCTTTCACCCTTCCACCAGGCACCTCAGCCCAAAAGGCAAAGCTACTGGCCCTAAGTCAGGTCTTGGAAAAGAGTAAAGGGAAGTGGGTTAATAGCTATATAGACTCTAAATATACCTTCATCATTCTCTTGCACACAGAGCCATCTGGAAATGTGGCTACATTTCTACTGCTTACTGCAAGTAGAAAAGCTGTAAAACACCCAGAAGAAATCACACACTTACTTAAAGTTGTTAAACTGCCAGCCACATTGCTGTCATCCACTACCAAGGACATTAGAAAGGATGTTTATGAATTGCCTCAATGAACTGAGAGGCTCACTTAGCCACCAAAGCAGCTGCAAAAACTAGATACTACAGACCACACATACGCCCTCTTGTGGCACAGAAACTCCAAGATGTATTCAAACCTGAATACTCAACCAAGGATTTAGTCCAAGCCAAAAATTGGTGCTATACCCCAAAAAACTCACAGTGGATAGTTAGTTAATGGTGAAAACAAGATCCCGCAGTCTAAGAAACTTGTTTGGCCCATCATAACGTGGTACCATGAAAACACTCACATTGGGGCAGAGGCACTTATAAACGGATCTTGAGAAGAGCTGCTGGACCCCATCTAACCCAAGCTGCCTCATAGGCCATGCTCTTCTGCCTATGCTGCCAACAGAAACCTCCTCCCTACAATTCAATATCAAGGAACCTTCCTGCTGAATATTGGGAAGTTGATTTCACCATAATGCTGAGAGCCCTAGGGAGTTTTGAATATCTTCTATTTTTCTTAGACATCTTTACTGGATGGACTGAAGGCTTTTCCTGTCAGAAAGGTCATGCCATTGTTTGTAATTTCTTCTACAAGAAATCATCTGAGGTTTGGGCCACCTGCTTTTCTCCAATCAGACAATGGGCCTGCATTTATCTCCAAAATTGTGTGGCAGCTTAGCTGCCATCTTGGAGTCAAGTGAAAACTTCATGCTGCATGGAGAAACTCAGTCTTCAGGAAAAATAGTATGTGTGAACCACACCTCAAAGACAACCATCAACAAAATTTATCAAGAAGTCCGCATATCATGGATTCAAGGTTTACCATTAGCACTTTACCTGGTCAGAATGAGTCCATGCAAGGGCTTGGGCTTAAGCTCCTTTGAATTAGTGTGTGGGAGGCCCTTCTTAAGTGGACCCAAAGAACTGTGCCCTGTGCCCTTGTCTATAGAAAGACCTCTTCATAAGTGGGCCCTAGAACTTAATGAAATCCTCAAAGTACTCGATTAGTTTGGCAATCTGAAGCTTGCCTTTCCAACTGATATTCCTCTGTACACATTCAAGGCAAAAGACTGGGTTCTGTTAAAAACATGGAAGCAAGACCTGCCAGAAGAGCAGATTAAACCTACATGGCAAGGCCCTTATTATGTTTTGTTAACTACTCACTCTTCTCTGAAGTTACAGGGTGTCAAGCTGTAGGTCCTCTATACTTCAGTAAAACCATGGACTGCACCATACATTGAAACACTGGACATTCACTCATATTAAAAAAGGAAAAAACTCAGAAAATATCACTGAACCCTTAGAAGGTCTGAAATGGCTATTCAAAAGTGAGCCTTCATCTGGTGGGCCAATTTAGTAACCCAGGACAATATTTTGTTATTTACTTATCATCCTTCTTTACCCCACAAGCTCTCTCCAAAACTCAGGAGAACTTCTTCACTCATCTTTAATCATTACCCTCAAAGTATTCAGAGGACATGTAACATCACCAACTGTTGGCTGTTTTTCCCCTGCAAAACACCTCTACCACTGTCCCTGCTCTTACCATAAAGCCTTGAACACTAGTGTCAGCTTGTGAATCCATGGAATCTTTGTTGCTTAGGCTGGAGTAGTTCAGGAACCACTTAACAACTTAAAGAGCCAAGGACTATATATCCTTTAGTAAATCTGTAACAACCATTGTAGCAGGCAGGCCTCCCCCTCTTTCTGATTCAGCTGTTCTCTATGTGAAAAATCCCCAAACCCCCTCTCCTGACCTTCAGGAATGGGTAAAACTGCAGGCAAGCGAGATAAGACACATTCCTGGGATAGAAACCCATCCCCTAACCTTCAGGAACTAGTGAAGCTGCAAGTAGGCAAGATAAGACATTCCTGGGGTGGGGGCCCCTCCCTTAACAGTTCAGCTTTGGGCCGTTCTCAACTTAAATCAGCCAATTGTTTACCTTGTCTTTAACATGTCATACAGTCTATAAAAGCTAAGGTTGCCTTTTGTTCGGGGCTCAGACTTTCAGAGGCTACTCTGTTGAGCCCTATGGCCATAGAAAATAAAACCTGCTTCCCGAAACTACAGATCATTAGTCTCAGCCTGTTCTAACTTCTCAGAATGTTCCTGGAGGCCTGCGGCCTCATTCCGGGTTTTCACGCTACACCATTACCTTTTAGATCCCAACTCCCTGAGTGGTTTTGCCCTTCATTGGGCCCATCATACTCATGACTCTGCTATGTGTTTCTGCCCCACCCTTACTAATGCATCTTCAAGAATATATTCACTCACATTTTGGCCCTAGCCAACCAGAACTTCATTCTCCAGCCCCCTATCCCTTCCCTGTGTCTCTGCCTTAACTCAGCCTGAACAAACTACAGAATCCTTGAGACTGCTGCCCCTCTGCAGCATAAGTTTGTCATCTATCCTGAAAAATAACGGGGGAGTTGGCGTGGTTGTGAAGGATGGCAGTGGAGTTACTAGAGTTAAAAAAAAAATCAAACAATTACAGTTACATAAGGAAAGTTGGTAGCTGGCAAGAACTATAGAACAAAGGAAACCAAGATACCAGCATTCAAAACTAATGAGGTATACATAAATTATACAAATTTAGAACCTATACCCCGGCCAACACTCTGCACTTGTGGTTAACTGCTTTCTGCTTCTCTGATTAAGCAAAGAAGCTGGATTCAACCAGTTGCAAGCACAGGCTCAGAAACACTCAAATTGCCCTTAAGGTGATCCCTGCTTTATTAGCACAGTAAAAGACACACCAGAGGTGGAGAGCTTTTGCCATTTTTTAACATGCAATGTATGAAATAGTATGTAGTCAACATAGGATTATATACCCCTAGGCACATACTCACTAATTAGTAGTCAACAGATAATTATAAATACAAATAATATATAAATATAAATATTTATATAAAACACCTGGCCCCAAGCTATGCAAGACTATATAAACCATGAATAGGAAAGCTTAGCAGTTCCAACTTCTGGGTGAGGGTCAGATCCTTGTCTGCAGATACAATCAAACTCTGAATCTCCCACTTTTGCTGTGGTTCTCCTAACTTAGAGCAGTTTCTCTTGGTATTCCTAAAAGGTTGATGATTGGAAACCTAATACTTGTTCCAATTTCCATTGCTTCCACCTTCTGATGGTAGTGGTTTCCTAAGTGTCTTTGGGCCTTCACTTTTCTTCTCTAGGACACAATTCTGGGTTCTGGCTTCCTTAGTCTCTCATGTGAACCACACAGTGCCATCCTCTGGGCTCTGCATCTCCAAAAATCCATGTCTAGGCATCTTTTCTCTCTATTGACACTCCCCAAATCTCCAATTATCTGCATCTCTGTTGATTCTGAAGCATCTGTGTCTTCTGGAGCTTCTGCATTTCCAAACATCTGTATCTGTGTCTGCATCTGCATCTGAGGTTTCTCCAAAATGCTCCCCCTTTTAAAGGACTCCAGTAAACTAATCAAGAACCACCTGAAAATAGGCAGAGCCACATCTCCACCTAATCAAAATGTCACACCTGTCAGGTCTCAGAAAATAAAACCTGACATACAAAATGGGTTCTGTGGCATGGTGGCCCCTTCAATTTTTCTCCCTCAGCAGCTCCTCTGACAGGACCTGATGTGCCAGCAAGATAGATCAGCATGAACATGCCAGTGCCCCACCTGCCAGAGGCCAAACCAGATAACCATGAGCATGAAGTCATGATGCACCAGCCTAATATCTCCAGGTGATGCATGTGGCCTCATGTCACCCCCTCATCCCCAACCCTCTTGGCATGCTTTTTTCTTTAAAACCACAAGCTGTCGTAAAGGGAGTGGAGCCTTTTTTCTCTTTCCTTTTGCTAGCAGGTTTTGCTGGCACCCATCTGCCAATTGACTTCAAGCCAAGCTAAGGCATCTCCCCAAACCTAATCCTAGCTCAGGTCAATTTTATTAATGCAAAATGGCAGGAATGTCAGGTCTCAGAAAATAAAACCTGAATCCAAAAATGGATTCTGTGGCATGGGAGTCCCTTCAGTTTCTCTCCTTCAGCAGCTTCTCTGACAGGACCTGATATGCTGGCAAGATAGATGAGCATGAATGTGCAAACACCCCACCCACCAGAGACCAAACCAGATAACCATGAGCACGAAGTCATGATCTGCATCAGCCTGATATCTCCTGGTGATGCCTGTGGCCACATGTCACCCCATGTTTCTTCCTTTGAAACCAGAGCAGGAGCAATTTTTCCTTTCCTTTTGCTAGCAGGTTTTGCTTGCTCCCACCAGCCTATTCTTCCCCTGCTCTCCCTCTGTTGCTATCTTTCTCTCTAGCAATAAACCTGGTAAGCTTTTAACTCACTGTCTCATGCAGAATCCTTTAATGATTCTGTGCCTAACAAAACCCACAACTGAGTGGGTCAATCTTCAAGGAAACAATCTAATCAAAGGTTTCCACTCTAAATAATATCGAATCAGGATTAAAGAACATGGCTTTTCTGGGGACAGAGACTATTCAAACCAGTACATTCCACCCTCTGGATGCAAATAAGACATGTTCTTTCCATATACAAAATGCATTCATTCCAAACAATATCACAAAAACCTTAAACAATTTCAGTAATAATACAAATACAGTACAAAGTCAGAAACAGTACAAAATCTCAACAAAATCAGCTGCAGGCCTGGTCTGTTCTAAGGTAAAAAAATTCTCCTCTGTCCATGGACCTGTGAAAACTCAAAACAAGTTATCTGCTTCCAAATAGTCAAAGAAGGAACAGTCATAGAATAAATGATCCCAATGCCATAGGGGGAGATTGGAAGTAATACAAGTGTCAATGGGACCAAACAGTTCTGAAAACCTGTAGGGCAAACTCCATCAGATTTCAAAGTCTGAGAGTCATTTATCCTCAGGGCTTTAGAAAGCAGCATTCTTTTGGAAGCAGCATACTGTTTCTAGGGGTCTATGCATCAGCCTTGTCTACTCCAAATGCTCGGATGAGTGTTGCAACATTGGGGTGCATTGAGAAGACCACCTTTTTCTTGGCTCAACTGTCTTCAAGTATTGGGGCAACACTTAGGCTCTCTGATATACCCTGGGCACACACTAAACTCCCTCAGAAAAATGGGGCAGTATCAAGGCTCTCCCAAACCCCCAAGGAATGTGCTCCACCCTCTCCAAGGTTTGGGACACCAAAACTCTTCTGGAGCAATGAAGTGAAAGGCTTGCCATCTGCTTTCTGGGCAAACTCATCCTTTCCATGTAGATGGGTGTGCCCACTCTCCTTTCTGCTCTCCTGCCTGAGATGTGTTGGCTTCAGGTTTCAGTCTCTGTGTTTCTACCTTTGAAGTCATTTTCCTTCAAATATCCCTTTTCTGTCCTTTTTAGTCCAGACTTGTAGGGATTCCATTCAAACAGATCTTGCAAAAAGTTTGTTGATTTTCCATGTAGCACACTGGGACCAAAGTCAGCAGACAATAGACTTTTCCACAAATCCTTTCTAGATAACTTCATTTCCAATCCTGGCTTTTTTTGAAATGACTGCTTGGTTCCATGTTTGGTTAAATGCTCGTGTGGTGCCCTATTCTCTGGGGTCTCACTTTTTGGAAGCCCAGACTTATTTAGACCATCAATTTCTTGTTTCTTTGTACCAAAGAGTTCAGTTCTCAACTTACCTCTTTCCTGTAGCATTTTTACCGTAAGCTGCAAGGAGAGGCTAGACTGCATTTTCCACATTTAGTTTAGAAGTCTCTTCAGCTAAGTACCCTGGCTTGCCACTATTAAGTCCTGCCTTCTATCCAACACCAGTAGTCAATTTAGCCAAATTCTTTGCCACTTTACTACAAGGGTCATCTTCATTTCAGTTTCTAATAGCATGTGCTTTATTTCTATCTAAGACCTCCTTGGAAGTATCTTTAGAGTCCACATTTCTACTAACAGTCTCTTCAAAGCATTCTAGACCTTCAACATCAAGCTCTCTCAAGCTCCTCACAACCCTTCTAGAATGTTCCCTTATCCATTTAAAAAGCCATTCCAACATGGTATTTGGCATTTGCAAACCACTTCTCTGGTACCAAAATTTGTTTTCATTTGTTAATACTGCTTGAAATGTAATATAGCAGAAATAGAACAGCTTTTAAAAAGGGAATTTATTATGTTACATGTTTAAAGTTCTAAGGCCCTAAAAATATCCAAACTAAGGTATCCAGAAAAAAATATCTTGACTCAAGAAGGGCCAATATCTGTCACATGGGAAGGTATATTGCTGACATCTGCTGGTCCTTGTTCCCATTTCTGTGGCTTCCTGCTTCTGATGCTAGTGGTTTCTTCTCTAAGTATCTGTGGGCCTTCACTTCACTCCTCCAGGACATAACTCTGGGTTCTGGCTTGCTTAGCATCTCATGGGAAGGCACATAACAACTTCTGCTGGGATCTGCATCTCCAAACTTCCATGTCTAGACATGTTCTCTCTTTTTCAGCTCTCCCAGAATCTCCAAATTTCTGCATTTCTGTTGGCTCTGAAGCACTTTTGTCTCCTAGGACTTTTGCATTTCTTTGCATCTGCATTGGAGGTTTCTCCAAAATGTGCCACCTTTTAAAGGATTCCAGTAAACTAATCAAGAACCATATGGAGGGTGGGCCACAGTGGCTCAGCAGGCAAGAATGCTTGCCTGCCATG
Source organism: Myrmecophaga tridactyla (assembly GCA_004026745.1). NCBI lineage: Eukaryota > Metazoa > Chordata > Mammalia > Pilosa > Myrmecophagidae > Myrmecophaga > Myrmecophaga tridactyla. Next base: position 5,199 of record PVIY010034059.1, on the reverse strand, counting down.
CCAGAGGACACGGGTTTGATTCCCGGTGCCTGCCCATGTAAAAAAAAAAAAAAAAAAACATATGGAATGGGCAGAGTCATATCCTCATCTAATCAAAAGGCTATACCCACAATTCAGTGTGTCACATATCCATGGATGTAATCTAATAAAAAGGTCACATCCATAATTAAGTGTGTCAATCTCCATGGAAAAAAATCTAATCAGTTTTCCACCCTAAACAATCACTGAATCAGAATTAAAGAACATGGCTTTTCTAGAGTACACAACAAATTCAAACTGGCACAACATAAAATGGAATGCCATTAAGCTGTAATAAGGAATGAAGTCCTGATATATATAACAACGTGGATGAACCTTGAGTATATTATGTTGGCAGGAATAAGCCAGATACAAAAGGACAATATTGTATATTCCCACTAATAGGAACTAATTATAATGAGCAAACTCTCAGATTTAAAACCTGGATTATAGGTAACCAAGAAATAGAAAAATGGTAGAGAATTAGCAGATGATTATTAAGGTGCAGAATTTTTAATAAGGTTGATTGTACATATTTGGAAATGGATGGTAGTACAATATTGTAATTAACAGTGTTGAGTGTATGACTGAAAGGGGATGTCTAGGGTCCTGTGTGTCACTAGAGGGAAAACTAGAGAATAAAGTATGGACACGTATAAAACAGCAAATCCTGTTGTGAACAATGAACATGGTTAATTCTATAAACATAAAGTTCTTACCTGAACTAGAACAAATGTATATCACTATTACAAAGTATTAATAAAAGGGTAGCATATGGGAGAATACAATTAATGAAAACTATGGACTCTAGTTAAGAACAACAGTGTAATTATCTGTCATCAATTGTAACAAAGGTACTAGAGCAAGGCTGTCTCAATGATAGAAGGATGTAAGGGGTATATGATTTTTGTTCCGGAATATGGAAATGTTATCAAATTGATTTTGGTGGTGAATGCACAAGTCTGTGTTTATGCCAAGAGTCTTTGACTTTATACTTTGGATGGATTATGTGGTGTGTGAATAAAACTGTTAAAAAGTATAAGGGGGAAATGGTATTATTTAATGTATTGTTTGGCCTATAACATATAGAAATATATGCTTAATATATTTTCCAATAACAAAAAAGGAGTGAGTGGTATACAGCCTGCAATATGTTAAAGAACTTACATCAAATGGTAAATTATTCCTTATAACAAGGTATTGTTGGGTTTGTCACACGAGAAGCTGTAATATGAATAACAATACCATAAAGAGTGGAAAATGAAAATAAAGCAATATAAGAACAATGTTTACATATATATATAACTGAAATTAAACTAGTAAAAATATGAAACTGATTCTGATAAGTTTATAAACACACAGAAACACATAAAACCTTAGGGTAACCACAAAAAACAATAACTCAAAAAAATACAGTGAGAAAATCATTAAATAAATTGAAATGCTACAATAGAAAATATTTATTGAATGCAAAATAAAACAGTAAAGATGCAATAGAGAAAAAAAGGATATGAGGCATATAAGAAAATAAACAGTAAAATGGCACGTGAAAATCGAAAGATAATTTACATAATATGAAAACTACACAAAAGAATGAAATTACAGACTAATATATTTTATGAATGTAGTCACAATGTAGGATAATATGTAAGATTCCACAAGGGTTCCATGCATTAGAGTAACTTTCCAGAAAGCTACAATGTCCAGATGGGTCCCTGGTCCAGATAAATCCTGAAACCTAGTCCAGCCTCTCCAGAACATCAGATAGTTCCATCTCCCTATCCCAAATTAGTGACAGACCCTTTCAATATGAAAAATTTAGAATGGCCATGGCCCACACACCCCTAAAGAGAGGGATAGAAAGATCAAAGGTGATGGTGGAGTTATACAGAGAAGATAGGATTTAACAAATGAATACGAATGCTGTATCATTTAATTGGTAACTCTTTTAGTCTCCAATATTTTAGAGCAACTAGAAGTAAAAACATAAAATTATGGAATTGTAACCCATGTCAAAGTCTGAAATATGTTTTACAACTAATTGTGGTGCTGTGCTTTGAAATTCATAGCTTTTTTGTATATATGTTATTTTTCACAAAAAAAGAAGAAAAAAAAGTTGACTGTGATGATAAAAAAAGTATTTAAGCCCTCTAGCCTCCTATATTCTGGAGCAGCTAGAAGATCATATGGTAGCCCATGAGAAACTCTGGGATCTGTTCTGTGACAACTTGTGGAAGAGTGCTATAAAAACTATTGCTTTTTTATTTCTTTGCTTTGTATATATGCTATACTATACAATAAAATAAGTTTAAAATCTAATTTAAAAAAAGTAAAGCTATTCTGCAATCTTCCTAGAGCAAAAATTTCCCTAAAGCTCCCAAACTTCCCCAAACCATGAAAGCTTGTAAAATTCTGGGTCCAAAGCAACTTTTTAGTTAATGATGGAAAGCATAGGGCCATAAAAATTGTTAACAATTTGCCCAAAGACAAATTTTAGGTATGTGACAACAAACCATGAATTCTGCTAGTTATCTCCTCCTAGAACAAAGAAGACACCTAGTATTCAAAGGTTACTATGGAAACCTACTACCAAGAAAACTTTCCTATAAAACAAGCTGGCCCACTCCACTCAGTGCATGTCCCTCCCTTGGGCATATCCATGTTAACCTCTTTAACATGTACTCTCTCTTTGATAAATTCCTATTTTAATAAGCTTTACTACTTATTCCTAAAAACATTAAAATAAAGCTATTATAATTATTTGAAAATATATGAACAAGTTCACTTTAATGGTTGTAATTTTTGCATCATTTATTTTTTCTTGTTCAATTTATTTACATTCCGCTTTCCACAAATAACTTTATCATAACGAATATACATATATATATAATACTGAAATGGGGAAAACTCTAATCAATACCCAAGAAAGCACCAGAGCCTCTGAGAAGTGGACAAAACTTTTATTGCCGGCAGTCTCAGAGGACTCCCATCCAAAGTCTGAGCCCCAAATATTCTTTGTTTCCAGATTATATAGGCTAGTAAGCAAGGCGGGAGTTACTCTGGGAATGGGTGGTAAACATTGGAAAGGTACGGGATTTCCTTTGTCTGAGATTGGATATGCAAAGAGGACCTCTGTTCTGTAGACGTGACCAGGGGCAGGGTCTGTGGACGTGATCAGGGGCACAGTCTACAGATGTGACTAAGGGCAAGTGATGCCACAGACATTTTGTTTTACTTCCTGCTTTTTACCTACTTTAGGAGTACATAATTTCAAACATAAATTCATAAGGTGATACGCACATATGCACAAACTAATATACATAAATTCATAGAGTTATACAGTAATAATACTGAGGTTAAGTTTAAGAACTACCTCAATACTTTAAAGTCTTTTTGATCATCCCTTCATCCTCTGCAATAAAAATTGCATGCAAATTAAAAAAAAAAAAGACTGTCAGGTTGTTAAATAACAGATTTTATGCATCATTCCATCAAAGATGGCTTTTGTGAGCCTGTGTTTTCTCAGGGAAGCAGGTGGGAGAGAGGAGAACAGGTTGGGAGTTGTCTTCCATTAGTGACTCCACATATCCCACCACTTATTCAACAGACCCCACATCACTGACTCAGCAGACCACCCATGAATGACTCAGAAGACCACAATTCATTGACATTGAAGACTCAAGATCATTGAACAACAGCTCTTATATCACATACACCTCAAATCCTGCCTTTCATACAAAACATAACCTATCACTAAGTGAAAAGACCCTCATTGCTGACCACATCCACCCTTGTCCTAATAGGTCTCACATCTCTGATATTCCTGTCCTTACCTTTGGCCCTGAAAATACATTACAGATACTTTAGCTTCTCCATCATTCAGTTTATAGACAACTCACCTGTTCTAGTTTACTAGCTGCCGGAATGCAATATACTGGAAATGGGAGGCTTTTAAAAGGGGGAATTTAATAAGTTGCTAGTTTACAGTTCTAAGGCTGAGAAAATGTCCCAATTAAAACAAGTCTATAGAAATGTCCAATCTAAGGCATCCAGGGAAAGATACCTTGGTTCAAGAAGGCTGATGAAGTTTAGGGTTTCTCTCTCAAGTGGAAAGTCACATGGCGAACACTGACTGCATCATCTGCTAGCTTTCTCTTCTGGCTTTCTGTTTCATGAAGCTCTCCGGGAAGCAATTTCCTTCTTCATCTCCAAAGGTCACTGGCCGGTAAACTCTCTGCTTCTGGTGGCTATGTGATTCTCTACTCTCTCAGAAATTTCTCCTTTCTTCAAAATGTTTCCTCTTTTTATAGGATTCCAATAAACTAATCAAGACCCACCTGAATGGGTGGAGACACATGTCCACCTAATCCATTTTAACAACCACTCCTGATTGAGTCACATCTCCAGGGAGATGATCTAATTACAGTTTCAAATATATAGTACTGAATAGGGATTAGAAGAAACGGTTGCCTTTACAAAATGGGATTAGGATTAAAATATGGATTTTCTAGGGTACATACGTCCTTTCAAACCAGCATGCCACCCTTCATCTTACAGATAGCTGAAAAGAGGCCCCACAGACCCAGCCTTTACATTACTATCCATGGGAATGGAACACTAATTTACCCAAAATATATCAATTTAACATAATTTAAGTTAAGGCAGAAATAAATAAAACATTGTAATTTTAGTTTTATGAATTTTCTAGACAGTTATCTAGAGATAACTGCTGCTCATCCCTCTCATCTGCAAGGACAGAAACTCGGCATTTGCACCAGCTTGTCAGGGCTCTTAAAAGGTAACCTAGTGCCTGAATAAGGATGGCCTGAGGCAGAGTTCTTGCTCAAAGCAAACAAAGCGTTTAAATTTGGTTTACAGAAAATATTTTATTATACCTCGAAAAGTGGTCAGGTAGTGGTTTTCTGAATTACTTCTCTTCTATGCGTTATTTACCCTTATTTACTTAACAGCTTTCGCTTATTAAGAGACCAATCCTCCTATTGGTCAGCCTACTTACAGCCCTAAGCAGCTATTGGTTCAGCTTGCTGCCTATCTCTGTTGCCAATATCCCGCCCCTTCTTTGCCAGGAGACAGGGTCCCGCCCAAGTAACAGGAGATTCACACTTCCCATTGGCCACGGAGCCTGATGCCTGCTCTGGAAACTGGCTCGATTGTTTCAGC
>PVIY010034058.1:0-26680 GCA_004026745.1 Myrmecophaga tridactyla | reverse complement strand
ATTAATATCAGAAAAAATAGACTTTAAATGAAAAAAAGTTATAAAAGACAAAGAAGGACATTATTTATTAATAAAGGGGGCAATTAATCAAGAATAAATGAAAATAATAAATATATATGCACCTAACCAAGATGCCCCAAAGTACATGAGGCAAACACTGGCAAACATGAATGGAGTGATAGATGGCTCTACTATAACAGCTGGAGATTTACAGAAATGGAAAAGCCAATTATCAAATTTTTTTTGGAAGGGTAAGGGGCACTGAATAGCCAAAAACACCTTGAAAAAGAACGAAGTAAGAGGACTTCCAGAAAGATGGTGGGATAAGATAAGCTGAGTTCAAACTTTCTCTAAGGAACAGCTAGAGAAGTGACAGAAAAATAACTGGGATAGCGGTTCCAGGGGGCAAGTGAACTGAGAGGGTCTTCTACACCATATAGAGAGGCCCTAGATTAAAAAGCTGAGGAACTGATCTGCCCCTGGGTGTCCCCAAATGCAGAGATGGTGGAGGAGGCAGAGGGGCCTGCGGGCCTCACCGCTGCCCCCTTCCCTCCATCTGAGCTGCTGTGGCAGCGGCTCATGCAATCATGGCCAGGGAACAGATTTGATAATGGGCCACATTAAAAGTAAAGAGAACAAAAGTCCATCTATTAAATATAGAACTGAAAACACTCCAGAGCCTGTCAGCGCAAGTGTCAGACATTATCAAGCAGAGCATACTGCAATGTCACCGTCATCATCCACAAAGGGAACATTTGTTAATTTTAGCAATCTTTTCGTAACACCATTTGGAAGATCCTCTGGAGTTACACCTTTTGGAGGAGCATCTTCCTCATTCTCGGTGGTGCCAACTTCATATCCTGCTAGTTTATCAGGCGGTGTTACTATATTTGTGGCCTTATATGATTATGAAGCTAAAACCACAGAAGACCTTTCATTTAAGAAGGGTGAAAGATTTCAAATAATTAACATACGAAGGAGACTGGTGGGAAGTAAGATCAATTGCTACAGGAAAGAATGGTTATATCTCTAGCAATTGTGTAGCACCGGCAGATTCCATTCAAGCAAAAGAAAGATATTTTGACAAAATGGGGAGAAAAGATGCTGAAAGAGTACTTCTGAATCCTGGGAATCAACAAGCTATTTTCTTAGTAAGAGAGAGTGAAACTACTAAAGGTGCTTATACCCTCTCTATTCATGATTGGGATGAGTTAAGAGGTGACAATGTGAAACACTACAAAATTAGGAAACTTGACAATGGTGGATTCTATATCACACCAGAGAACAATTTGATACTCTGCAGAAATTGGTGAAACACTTCACAGAACATGCTGATGGTTTATGCCATAAGTTGACAACTGTGTGTCCAACTGTGAAACCCCAGAATCAAGGCCTACCAAAAGATGCTTGGAAAATCCCTTGAGAATCTTTGCGACTAGAGGCTAAACTGGGACAAGGATGTTTTGGAGGAGTATGGATGGGAACATGGAACGGAACCACAAAAGTAGCAACCAAAACATTAAAACCAGGTACAATATGCCAGAAGCTTTTCTTCAACAGGCTCAGATCACGAAGAAATTAAGACATGATAACTTGTTCCATTATATGCTGTCGTATCTGAAGAGCAAATTTACATTGTCACTGAATTTATGTCAAAAGGGAGTTTCCTAGATTTTTTTAAGGAGGGAGATGAAAAAGGATTTGAAGCTCCCACAACTGGCTGATATGGCTGCTCAGATTGATGATGGCATGGCACATATGGAAATACTGAACTATATTCACCATGACCTTTGAGCTGCTAATATTCTTGTAGGAGAAAACCTTGTGTGCAAAGTAGCAGATTTTGGTTTAGCAAGGTTAATCGAAAACAATGAATATACTGCCAGACAAGGTTCAAAATTTCCATTCATATGGACAGTTCCTGAGGCTGCACTGCGTGGTTGATTTACAATAAAGTCTGATGTGTGGTCATTAGGAATTCTACATATGGAACTGGTAAGGAAGGAACAGGCATGGTAAACCATGAAGTGCTGGAGCAAGTGGAATGAGAATACAGGATGCCTTGCCCTCAGGGCTGTCTAGAATTCCTACATGAATTGATGAACCATTGCTGGAAGAAGGACACTGATGAACAACCAACATTTGAATATATTCAGTCCTTCTTGGAAGACCACTTCACTGCTACAGGGCCACAGTACCAGCCAGGATAAATAATTTATAAGTCAAGTAGCCTATTTTATATGCACAAATCTGCCAAAATATAAAGAACTTGTATAAAGTTCCTCATTATGTATAATAATTAAAAGAAGAAAATCCTCACTCCGCATTTTTCTTAATGGTAAACTGGAATTCCAGACATGGTTGTACAATACCACCTTTTTTCCCCCAAGTATTAAACTCTAAAGTACTAATGATGAACCTTCCAACTTATTTCAGAGCCCAAAGAAAAGTATAGCTAAGATGTTGGTGAATGTGTGAGTGATAGCATGACGATGAAGAGCGACAAGGCTACTATTTATAAGCCCTCTCCTTTCTTTTTTCTCCCGAACTCAGAATTAAGAGAAAATTATTTATCATTATAGACAAAACTTGGGACATAAAAAGTTATACCATAATAAAATCTAAAATCAAAGAAATTCATAGGACCAAACAATTCCATTCCAGTTTTTAGAATGTCTTGCATTTACTAAGTTGAACAGTTAATATGCAATCGTAATATATCCCTCCTTTTGCATGGAAATGGGCCAAAGTTTCATGGAAGCAAAAAAGAACATAAGCAGCATCTAAGACTCGATTGAATGTTAGACCTCAGAAGTGGAATTTGAAAGTATAATGAACTATGTTAATACTCATTCATGGAACCGGATAGTAGAATAAGAATTTTTTCACTTTAATCATTTTCTGAATAGTTTAATTTAGAATAATGAAGATAACTAGAAAATGAGTTAATCTTTTATAAAGTTGCATTGATTTAAAAAGAAGGCAATATATGATTGAAATTGTACTCTCCAATCCAAGGGGAAATCTTTAATCTTTAGATAACATGAAAGCTAAGACCCAGAATTTAAACAATGCTTTTTCAAAAAATAGGCTTGGTATTGTAGATGTTGCTAATATGCACTTAAGGTGAAGGATGCCACAAATATAAAATATCACTAGATCAGGGCCATGAATGCACTTTTACTGTTAATGGACATAGACTAAGAGAGAAAAATGTATTTAAAAGAAATATGAGAAAATAAAAGGTGAAAACTTTACAGGTGAAGAGATGGAATGTAATGTTTAATGTCAATGTCATGAAGTAACAAAATGGCTTTGCTGCACTCAGAGCCTATCTATTTTCTGAGATTTTTCAAAGAATTATAAGGTATGATTATAATTTTTCTTAGTATACACACTACATTAGTGTTGTATCTTCCAAATGGTGAAGTTAAAGCTTCACACTTACTCCAATGATACAGCTTTTACTCAAAACATTTTTAAAGTTTAGTTTTTAAATTTGTTTTATCTTCATTCACTTTTTAAATATACTTAATAGTGACAATTTTTTCTCTTTTTTGGAATATAATTGATTTGAGGAAGAAAACTAATTCAGAATAATAATAATAGTGCAAAAAAGGGGATAGCTTTTGTCCATTTTAAGTGCAGAAGTGAAACATGAAGATTGGTTTTTAATTGACTAAAACAGAAAGAAATTCAAAAATATGAATTTGAATAGCATTACTGGTTTATAGTCTAGCAATGGAAAAACTGAATCTAATAAATAAATAAAGCCAGTAAATTAGCTCTCCCTGCTTACAGAGAGCATTCAACTAGTACAAAGAGCTTAATACTCCCCTTTGCAAATGGAGGCTCAGAGCCCTCAGGAGTGCACAGACAAGGAGGGAGACAAGGAAGCAAGCCTAGCTGTACCCCTTGACAACCCTAAGCCCATGCATCCATGCATACTGCTCCTCCTCCAGTGCCATACCCCTTCCCCTGCGCTTGCCTCCACAAACCCATGCCTGCCCCCATAAACATGTGCATGGTGTAACGACCTCCCACGCTAAGTGCAGCAGCACATGTGTGCACCTGCGTCCTGCCCCCACTGTGCCCTGTACATGCATATATCCACACCCTGACCCCTCGCAGCCCACAGCCCACCCCCACAGGGGGTTTGTCCGCCCCTCACTGACAAACCTGCGCCCCACCCCTCGTGCATACACCACCTGCCCCCACCCTATGCCACGCACACATGCACCCCAACCCCATGTCCCACCCCTCAAAACTCTGCAATCGTGCACACTTGCGTCCTGCCCCAAGCTCCGCCCCTTCATGCCCTGTGTGCCTGCACTCCACCCTGCAGACCACTGCACATGTGTGCACCCACACCCTGCCTCCACAAACCCTGTGTCTGAACCCCAGTGCCCCAAGCACCAACATCCCACAACCTCAACCCCTGAACCCTGATCCTGTACGCTCCATGCTCATGCACACCCCGGCCCCGCCCTTCCTCACCCACTCCTGCCCCATGCCCTTGCCCTACCCCATACCCGCCCCACAGCCCACCCTGTGCCCCTGCACACCAGGCCACACACTTCATACCATATTCGACCCCACAGCCTCCCTTCCCCATGCTCCCACCCCTGTGCCCTGCACACTGTGCTACACCCACACCCGTCAAAATCCAAACAAATACAAAACCTTAGGAAACTGGGGGAAATCAACTGCCAAAGTATCCTTATCAAGATAATTATATGACTTGAAGTCAACAGAAAATCATAAAGCATATGAAGATGCAGGCAGGTATAGCCCAGCTAAATGACCAAAATTAAAACAATGGAGGAGACACAGACTTTGGAACAACTGATCAACGATGTTCACACAATTCTACTAAATAAATTCAATGGGTTGGCTAACGACATAAAGGAGATCAAGAAGAAACCTGAAGAGCATAAAGAAGAATTTCACAGAAAAAGAGAAGAAATCACAGAGATGAAAAATACTGTAGACTAAATAAAAAATATATTAGACACACACAACTACAGATTTGAAGAGGCAGAAGGAAAAAGCAAGCTAATTAGAAGACAGGACAATTGATTTTCTTTCCTCTTTTTTTTTTTTTTTTTGCATGGGCAGGCACTGAGGACAATTGATTTTGTTTTTTTGTTTGTTTGTTTGTTTTTGCATGGGCAGGCACCGGGAAGTGAACCCAGGTCTCCAGCAATGCAGGTGAGAACTCTACCTGTTGAGCCACCACGGCCCAGGACAATTGATTCTGAATGCACAAAAGAACAAATGGTAAAAATGATGGACAATTTTGAATTGAATATCAGGGAAATGATGGACAATATGAAGCACACAAATATAATAATCATTGGTGTTCCAGAAGAAGAGTAAAGGGCTAGGAAGATTAGTTAAAGAATTAACAGAGGAAAACTTTCCTACCTTATAAAAGACATAAATTCGCAAATCAGAGAATCCCAGCGATCCCCAAATAGAATAAATCCAAACAGACTCTCGCTATGACACATACTAATCATTCTGTCAAATGCTGAGAGAAGCAGAAAATCATGAAAGCGACAAGAGAAAAGTCAACTCACCACATATAAGGGAAACCACATAAAACTGAATTCAGACTACTCAACAGCACCGTGAATGTGAGAAGGCAGTGGTATGATACACTTAAGATCTTGAAATAGAAAGACTTCTAGTCAAGAATTCTGTATCCAGCCAAATTGTCCTTCAAAAGTGAGGCAGCGATTAAGATTTTCACAGACAAAGGCTAAGAGAATTTGAGAGACCAGCCCTTCAAAAATATTAAAGGGAGTTCTATTGGCTGAAAGGAAAAAGACAGGAGAGTGAGGCTTGGTAATTAAATTAACCAATTAATTTACCAATTAAAAGATACAGATTGGCAGAATGGATTAAGAAATATGATCCACCTATATGCTGCTTACAACAGACTCATCTTAGACCTGATACAAATAGATTGAAAGTGAAAGAATGGAAAAAGATGTCCCATGCAAGCAATAACCAAAAGAAAGCAGGAGTAGCTATACTAATATCACTCAAAATAGACTTTGAGTGTCATAAGATACAAGGAAAGACACTACATACTAATAAAAGGGACAATTCACTGAGAAGAAATAGCAATCATTGGTTTGTATGCGCCCAATCAAGGAGCTCCAAAGTACATGAGGTAAACATTGGCAAAACTGAAGGGAGCAATACATATTTCAAAAATAGTGGGAGACTTCAATACACCACTCTCCTGTATAGATGGAACAACCAGACAGAGGACTAAGGAGGAAACAGAGAACTTAAACAATTTCCTAAATGGATTAGACCTAACAGACATATACAGATCATTACACCACAAAACACCAGGACATACATTCTTCTCTAGTGCCCATGGAACATTCTCAGGATAGATCATAAGCTGGGGCACAAAACAAGTCTTAATAAATATAAAAAGACTGAAATTATTCAAAGCACCTTCTCAGATAACAATGGAATGAAGCTGGAAACTGATTACCACTGAATAACCAGAGCTTTCACAAATACATGGAGATTAAATAACGTACTCTTAAACAGCCAGTGAGTCAAAGAAGAAATTGCTAGAGAAATTGTTATCTATCTAGAGACAAATGAAAATGAGAATATGACATATTAGAACTTATGTGATGCAGCAAAAGCAGTGTTGAGAGGCAAATTTATTGCCTTTAATGCTTACTTTTTTTGGAGAAAAATTATTCTTCATGTAAAAATATCATTGATACTGATAGACTTCACAGGCAATTTATGCTTCCAGAATACAAAGTACGTAATACATTTAAAAAATCTATTTGCATTTCAAAGTTCACATTTTTTGCAAGTCAAACTTGATAATCTGACAAAAATATTTTCCAGCTTTATCATTTAAGAAGCTGCACAACTTTTAAAATGTGGACCATGGAAGCAGGAAGGAGTAGAGGGACATAATGCACCCAGAACTCTGCAGTAGTCTATAGCAACATTTCCCGCAATTTCTGGAAACAAAAATACTGCACAAGATGGCTGTCCTCTAGTGTCAGAGAATCTTGGGAAACAGTATTATCAAAAGATGGCCAGTTTTTCTGATAATTTTCATACTTTCATTTAGGGTTGCTTTCTGAAGAAAATATTTAAGAACACCACTTTAATTACTGTCATTCAATAACTCTGAACTTAAAAAAAGAACTATAGTGAAATGAATGAACTGTTACCATTAAAATGGCTTTGCTGAATTAAATTGTGAGTAATGATTCTATGCTATTTTAGATGCAAAAACAATGAACACATATTCAAGTTTAATTTGAAACCAAGCAAATTATGTATGTAGGCTCAGATAGTAGCAGTGTTCACTTTTATTACTGATAGCTTAACTGGAAGAGCCATTCTATTCATTTTACCAGCAGGAAGAGTAGCACCAAGATTTCTTAAATTCTTTATGTATAAAGCTTAAATCATTGTCCAAGTCTCATTCTTTGCATGCTTCAATTCTTGTTATTTAACATTAAAGCAACCGGATTTGGAGTTACTATATACTGTATTAAAACAGTTATACAGCATCTTGCACTGTTAAAAGCAAAATACTGTGAATGGCAACCCTTTTTCACCTTGAAGGTGCCAAACCTTCACTGCTCCTGCCAGCAGTGGTATTACCACAGTAAAATAACAGAAACCAAAGTAATCATGGTGCAATGGATTTCTGAATTCTCTTATCTACCGCTGGTCCTTGGGCTTAGTACTTTCCCCTCATAGGCTATATCTTCTGATCATTCTATCATCTTTAACAGAGAAAAGGCATCAATCAGGTCATATAGCGGGTAATGGCTCTCAGAGCATAAAGGAGTTCTGCTTGCATCCTAGCTTTTATAAGAAGCAGATTAACATGAACCTTCTCAGAGTGCTTGAACTGCCTCCAGAAGCTACCATACATTCTTTTGGTAACCTTTTCAGGAGTGCAAACCATGGTTTTGACATAAACTTTAAAGCTACAATCCAATAGCTGGTTAATTTCACCACAGTCATAGTCATTATATCTTATTCCATACATGCAGTGAATATAGTTCCAAATAGCACGTCTAAGTATTGAGGTATCAACATCTTTGTGCATTGCCATTGTATTCCATTGCCCCACATCTGGATAAAGGTGATTAACAAAGAATAACCATGGTCTTCCCAACAATAGTCCTGGACTTGAAATGTTGGAACATACATCCCATGTTTAGAGAAATCTTTATAGCCATAGCTAGTATCCTCAAAGTGACGAGATACATCTCTTGCTGGTGTAACTGCTTCATCATCTGAAGAGAAAACAAACATGCTCTCTCTTTTCTCTATTTCAAAACGTGAAGCCATCTCTTCCTGACTTGCCTCTTCTTCATCTTGCCATTCCTGTAACTGCTTCATCTTTTCCATGAGGGCTTCAACCTCAAAGAAGGAATCACTTACTGAAATATTTCCTGCTGAGGTGACCTGCATCTCATCCACATTGTGATTGTCATCTGTAATCTCTTAGATGCAGGAGTTCCTAACAGAAGGAGGTCTGAATGTATGGCCACCATCACAATGAATTTCTGGACTGATTCCACAGCCAAATGTGAATGAGGCAAGAGAAAGATAGTGTGTGAGTAGAACTACTGCATGTACCAGTTCCACTAAGGACCACGTGTGCTCTTCAGCTATTAAAAGTCCCTCTATATGTTCTTTGGTAATAAGTCAAGGTCTATGGGCTAACACTTTGTTAAGTTCTCCCAAATTTTGTAGTTTTTGAGGAGCATTCTCTAAACCACTGAGACACTTGGGGTCCCCACCAACATGAAGGAAATCATTTATTTACATGAAGGTTCACTAATTAGGAGCACTGATGTCTTGCTGCAACCATTATTCCAATGTAGTGCTGATAATGAAGGGGTAATGGCCCATCCATTTGCAGTAGATGGTTCTGAGTCTTTAAGAAACTTTCTAAATATTGTGGGTGGAAAACCATCACTATATAATGCTTTCCAAATGACCCAAAGCAGCAAAAGAATCTGCAAATAAAGCATGCATTTGTGCATCTTCACTCCCCACCTGAAGAATCTCCTTTTCTGGGATGAATCTGCTTGGTCCCTGTCCTACTGGTCGAGGAATTCTAATTCCAAGTTCCTATAAGAGGAAAACAATTGGAATGGCAGCAGAGTTCTCATGAAAGACATGGAGGCTGGAAGGAACTTGCAAAAACTTTTTCAAGCACTGGATGCTCTTCAGAATAAACCGACTTTTCTCTCATATATCTTTAAAGGGATACCTCATAGAAAGCAAGAGCAGATGAGCAAGAAGCTTATTCAACCCATCCAAAGAAACAGCATTTGAAAGCCTGTGTGATGGATGAGAAGGTGTGTCTTTTAATGAATGAAGATACTTGGTTTTCCTCAAAATGATTTGTCTAATGTTTTCCAGTGCTGTCTCTATAGTACTTGAATCTCTACTACACAGAACATCCCATCTCACTTCATTCCCTCCTTTGGACATGTCAGCTTGGGAGTTTTGCCTTTCTTTTCAATTACCTTTCACCATGTTCCCAAAAGGACTGTGGTTTTTTGTTTTTTTTTTTTTGCATGGGCAGGCACCAGCAATCGAACCCGGGTCTCCCGCATGGCAGACGAGAATTCTGCCACTGTGCCACCTTGTTACCGCCCAGAACTGTGTATTTTTAAAATGAGAACTATACGGATACAATCAGACAAATCGAGTCCTCATGAAAAAAACACATTTGAGTGACATTTAGAACAAGAATTCTCTCTTACATCGATGCTTTCAATTCTCTCCTTTTGCAAGAAGGGGCAATTGTCTGGCCAGAGATTGGAGGAAAAAAGAAAGTAGGAAAGTTGCAAGCTTACAGTGCTGGCTTTGCTGGGCAGGGTGCCTCGAGAAGAATTCTCCGTCTCGGCCGGTCAGAGGATATCCTCATGCTGCAGACCAGTCAAATCCGTGTTCTGCCCAAAAACACTGGTAACAGGGAACGCTCTCCAATCATTTCGGTTTTTGGTTGTTGTTTTTTTTTTCCTGAGCAGCCACCATGTTCTCGGGAGTGTCCCCACCCTCTGCAGCTCATCCCTGCACCTGAAAGGCCAGCTGGTGCCAGCGGGACCGCTCACTGAACCCTGGTCCACTGGCCGCCGCGACCAAGACCTGGGCACTCCCAGAGGGCGGCAACCTCCGGCAGCCGCTGTCTCATTGAAGGTGGCTGCGGCGTTGGGAGGACAGCACTCATGGTCCAGCCGAGCCAAATGCCCGTGAAAATGCTGTTGCTTCTCTGAGCCCTGTGTCCTCGCCCAGCGTCTGCCAAGCCAGACCGGTACAGGGTAGCCTAGGCAATCCGGATGGGCCATGCAGCTGGCTGAGTGGCAGGGCCAGAGGCACAGAGCGTGCCCCTACAGCCAGTCTCATCAGTGGGGATTGGCCCAGAACTTAAATGCCTATGTTAAAAAAGAAAAAAGAGCAAAAATTGAAGACTTAACTGCTCACCTGGAGTAACTAGAGAAAGAACAGCAAACTGACCACAAAGCAAATAGAAGAAGAGAAATAACGAAAATTAAAGCAGAATTAAATGAACTGGAGAACAAAAAACAACCGAAAGAACAACAACAAAAAAGAATCTAATTGTGAGTACGGAAATACACCACCAAATCCATAGTCAACTGATCTTTTGACAAGGTCTCCAAATCTACTAAAGTGGGATAAAATAGTCTTCTCCATAAATGTTCATGGGAAAACTGGATATCAATAGCCAAAAGAATGAAAGAGGACACTTACTGTACACCCTATTAAAAATTAACTCAAAATGGACCAAAGATGTAAACATAAGAGTCAGAACTATAAAATTCCTAGAAGAAAATATAGGGAACCCTCGTCAAGACATAGTAATAGGAGGTAGCTTCCTAAACTTTTCACCCAAAGCACAAGCAACAACAACAAGAAAAAAAAAATAGAAAAATAGAAACACCTCAAAATCAAAAGCTTACGTGCCTCAAAAGATTCTGTCAATAAGTTGAAGAGGTAGCCAACTCAATGGGGGAAATATTTGGAAACTGTGTATGGGATAGAGGTTTGCCATACTGTATACATAAAGAAATCATTAAAATCTACAACAAAAGAACAAACAACCTAATTATAAAATGGGCTAAAGATATGAGAAGCCATTTTTTTCTGGCAAGGAAATACAGATGGCTCAAAAGCACATGAAGAGATGTTCATTCTTATTAGCGACAAGGGAAATGCAGATCAAGACTACAATGAGATACCACCTCACCCCTATAATAATGGCTGCTATTAAATAAACAGGAAATTACAAATGTTGGAGAGGATGTGGAGAAATTGGAACACTCATGCACTGCTGGTGGGAATGTATAATCATGCAGCTGCTATGGAAGACAGTTTGGTGGCTCCTTAGAAAACTAAATATCGAGTTGCCCTACGACCTGGAATAACACTACTCAGTATATACCCAGAGGGCTAAAAGCAGTGACACAAATAGACATTTTCACACCGATGTTCCCAGCAGCATTAATCACAATTGCCAAAAGATGGAAATGATCCAAATGCCTATCGACAGACAAGTGGATAAACAAAATCTGGTATACACATACTATAGAATATTATGAAGCAGTAAGACATAAGGAGGCGCCGAAGCATATGGCAACATGGATGAACCTTGAGGACATAATGCTGAGTGAAATAAACAATACACAAAAGGACAGATACTGTATGATTTCACTTTTACGACCCTGGTAAAGGTAAACTCAGGGGAATAAAATACAGAATATAGGGGACCTAGAGATACACAGAAGCTAGAGATGGGTAAACTAATGAGGCTGGACTTAAATTTAAGGGAATGGATTGAGGTGAAGGCAGTTCATTAGTGGGTCCATACGTAACATTGCCATTTGGAAGGTGAACATGATTGAAAGAGTTTCTATAGAGCCATGTATATGACCAATTAACACTAAAAATAAATATAAGTTCTTGCTTCAACTACTTCAAAGGTATGATTCTTGTACAAAGGGTGTTTAATTTCAGGGGTACAGGGGGAAAACTGCTATTGGATGTCATGGTCTATGTTTAGCAGGAAAACAGCAGCAGTACCACAGCAACACCATGGGAAATACAGCAACACCAGGGGAAAATAACGGGGTGGGGGGGGGAATAATAGCTAAGGTGAGGTTCGGGTTTTCTATTTGGTGAGGGTGTGTTTCTCAGTTATTTTTCTCTTGGGAGCAATGAAAATTGTCTAAAATTGAGAATGTTGATGATTTTACAACTAAGTGAGGATAATATGAGACATGGATTATTGGCTTTGGACATTATACATGATGCTCGATGGATGGAGGTGGCTGAAAAATATACTGACCAAGAAGTAGAATGGTGAACTGTGGTAGATACATATGAATGGAATATTGTGTGGCTACAGAAAGGAATGAAGTTGTGAGACGTGCAACGATGTGAATGAACCTGGAAGACACTATGTGTTGCGAAATAAGACAGAAACAAAAGAACAAATTTTGTATGATGTACTTTAGAAAACACGTATAAGAAAACTAGGGCCTAGATTGGCAGCTCTCATAGCAGTCACATTTAGTCTGAAGCTGTAATTGTTATTTCTAGATTTTGAGATGCTGTACTATATATATAAAACCTCATATTTCCTGAACTTTCGGCATCTGTTTCCCACCTAAGACTCAGAATAGGAGTTCTGCAAGTCTGAAAGTCAGCAGTGCCACATACAACAACTGTTAAAGAAACCTACACAGAGATCAGGCTTCAGTCAGAGATAAGAACAAAGCCTACCAGTTTGGGACTAAAGTAAATCAGAATACAAGGGTAAGGAGGACATTGCATTTTAGAACTTCACTTACTGTATAAGACCAAAGGAAGAGAGGTTTTTGTCCAAAACCTAAATGTTCTGTAGCATACTCGAACTCAACCTGTCTGGATAGATCACTTAAACAACCCAAAAACATGGAGCCCAGAATGGGAATGAGAGATTATAATTTTGTATAGCTTAGTGAAATACCTAGATACATCCTAGAGTATGTTGAGCAGATAATTAAAAAGTATTGGCAAAGTCCCTTCAGTGATGGGAGAAAAAAATATGTGACTATTAAGCTTTACCACTGTGGAAACCCCTGATACTGTCTCAAACATTAGGGACTCCCAAGTCAATAGGACAAGTTCTTGATCTTGAAGCTTGCTTTTGTGAAGTTTATTTCTGTAGCGGAGAAGCTAAGCCTACCTACAGTTATGCCCGAGAGTTACTTCCGGAGGACCTCTTTTTTTGCTCAGATGTGGCATTTCTCTCTCTAAGCCCAACTCTGCAAGTAAAGTCATTATCCTCCCCGTTAGGTGGGACATGACATTTAGGGCTCAAAGTCTCCCTGGCAATGTGGGATATGAATCCAAGGGACAATCCTGGCCTTGGCATCATGAGATCAGCAATGCCTTCCTGATCAAAAATGGGGAAAAATGTGACAAAATAAGGTATCAGTGGCCAAGAGAGTTCAAATAGAGTTGTGAGGCTATTCTGGAGGTTATCCTTATGCAAGTTTCAGCTTTATATTGCTATTTATGATGGTCTGCCAAACCTTAACCAAAACCATTCCTGTTAACCCTAAAGAACACTTAGGGCTCTATCTGAGATTCTACAACAGTTTCACGCACTATGATTATTTTCCAGAAACTTACAACTTCTACATGGGTTCCTCCACCAGGTAAGTCCTGAAATCTGGAGGGGCTAGCCTCTTCAGGAACATTAACTAGCTCCATCTTCCTATTTCATATTATCAACAGCTGTTTCCAACATGAACAAATTAGAATGGGCATAGCCCAAATATCCCTTAAGATTGGGAAAAGGATCAAAGGAGAAAGAGGCATTATAATGAAGACAGGATTTAACAAATAAGTATTACTGCTGAATCATTACATTGATATTTCTTTTAGTTTCCAGTGTCTTGGAGCAGCTAGAAGGAAAAACCTAAAATTGTAGAATTGTAACCCATAACAAACTCCGAAACCTGTTCTATAATTACTTGTTACAATGTATTTTGTAATAGATTACTTTTTTGTATATATATTTCACAACAAAATTTAAAAATAAAGAATGAAGTAGGAGGACTCACACTTCCTGACTTCAATGCATATTACAGAACAGTTCCTTCAAGAAACAGTACTTGGAGAACTGTATATCAATTTCCAAAGACTGAAAGAGGACCTATAATTCATACCTTATACAAAAAAATAGCTCAAAATGGGTCAAAGACATAAATATAAGGGTCAGTATCATAAAACTCCTAGAAGAATATGTAGGGAAGCATCTTTAAGATCTTGTGGTAGGAATGTTGACAGAGGGGACAAGATGGTGGCTTAGTGAGGTATGAAATTTAGTTTGTCCTCCAGAGCAGTTAGTAAATAAATACCCAGGTACTACACGGAAAAACTGCTGAGGCTACATCAGTGACCGGACACAGAACATATACCAGTCTGGACCAGGTAGAAAGGCCGAGACCCCCACACAGAAGTGCAAGTGTGCCAAGCCGTAGAGGTGGGCATCCCTCCCACACGAACATGGTAGGCTGGTTCCCTGAAGGGAAAGGAAACAGACTTTACCAGCAGCAAGGGCTTAGCTCAACCAAGTTCCAACTGCAGAATTAACAAATTCTGACTACCGAAAACAGGCCCCCAGTACACATAAACCTGGAATGAACAATAAAAGCACTAGGAGTTATTGCCCAGACAGAGAGGGGGTGGAGCTGACAAAAAGAACATAAGAGAAGTTTCTTGTGTCGGACAGCACTAAATACTAGAAAAGGGCTGGACACCAAGAAAAGGGTACACATAGAGCCTGGAGATACATAGAGCCATGTACCAACTTAAGTGCTTGATTGACAAACCCAAGCAGCAGGGGTCCAGCTCTGAAAAGGCTTTTTTTTTTTTTTTTTACATTTTTCTACTCCATAACAGCTCATTAGATAGAACTGGAAGCACTCTCAGGCTCCAGCAGTGCCCCAGGAAAAGGCAGAATTAAGCTTGCCTGAGAGACAAAATAACTAGTTAGGTGAAAGGAGTTAATTCCCTAAAGGTTGTTATCTTCCCCAAGAGGAAGGTGGGGTCCAACTCAAGCGGAATCCTTCCTTCAAGGAATTCAGGCCCCACAGACTGGAAAACTGAAGCAATTAATGCCAACCTACAACCTCACCTCTGTCTCAACTATGCCCCCGGCAGGGAAAGTCTGCTGAAATTAAAGGCACCACATCACTTAATGCTGGTGGGAAGCTGCAGGCAGACAAGTGCCACATACTGGGCAGGATAAGAAAAGCACAGAGTCTAGGGTCTTCATAGGAAAGTCTGATAAACTAATGGATCTCACCGTCCGGGAAAACAGATGCTGGCGACTCTTTCCTCCTGAGACATGGGCCTGTCTGGTCTGGGAAAATCTGACTGTGGTCTATAATATCTGAGGAGACCCTTCTCAAAAGAAAAGGCTCCAAATAGGCAGGGCAAGTAACAGAAAAACAAGAACTGAAAAATTCTGATCAGTTAAACAGAATCTATGCTAGATGTCTAAAATAAGTTGAACTGAATGTCAAAGAATAGATAGAGAACAAAGCTATCCAGCAAGAAAATCCTAAGTAAAAGAATGAAAAAGACCTCCAGAATAAACCAAGGAAATCAAATGCCTAGATGTCAGCAAAAAATAAATGCTATGAAAATCGAAGATATGGTCCACGCAAAGGAACAAACCAATAACTCAAATGAGATCCAGGAGTTGGAACAACTAATTCAGGATGTTTGAATAGACATTGAAAATCCAATCAATGAGTTGAGTGAGACAATTGGTGAGCAAAAGGAAGTACTCCAACCTTTGAAAAAACAAATCACAGAACTTATGGGAAGGAAAGGTACAAAAGAAGAGATGAAAGAAACAATGGAAACCTAGAGAAATAGATTTGAAGAGGCGGAAGAAAGGATTACTGAACTAGTGGACTGGACATCTGGAATCTGATACACAAAAGAAAATATCGGGAAAAGAACGGAAAAAAACGAGCCGGGTGTCAGGAAATTGAAAGACAACATGAAGCACATAAGTATATGCGTTTTGGGTGCCCCAGAAAGAGAAGGGAAAAGGAGGAGAAAGACTAAGGGAGGAAATAATAACGAAAAATGTCCTATCTCTTATGAAAGACATAAAATTGCAGATCCAAGAAGTGCAGCGTACCCCAAACAGAACAGATTTAAATAGACATACTTCAAGACATTTACTAATCAGATTGTCAGATGTCAAAGAGAAGGACAGAATTTTGTAAGCAGCAAGAGAAAAGCAATCCATAACATACAAGGGAAGACCAATAAGAAATATGGATTTCTCAGCAGAAACTATGGAGGCAAGAAGGCAGCGGCATGATATATTGAAGATTCTAAATGAGAAAAACTGCCAAGCAAGAATTTATTTTATATCCAGAAAAATCATCCTTCAAAAATGAGGGTGAGATTAAAATATTCAGACAAACAATCCCTGAGAGAATTTGTGACTAAGAGAGTGGCTCTGCAAGAAAAACTAAAGGGAGCACTACAGGCAGATAAGAAAAGGCAGGCAAGAGAGGTCTCGAGAAGAGTGTAGAAATGAAGACTATCAGTAAAGTTAAAAAGAGAAAAATATTATGGATGTCATATGAAATAGAAAAGACTAAATAAATGATAGAAGAAACTATTGCCTTTATAGTTATAACTTTTCATGTTAATGGACTAAACTCCCCAATCAAAAGACATAGAATGGCAGAATGAATTGAAAAACAGGACCCATCTATATGCTATCTACAGGACACTCATTTTAGAACCAAGGACAAATATAGTTGATAGTGAAAGGTTGGGAAAACACATTTCATGCAAACAACCATCAGAAAAGAGCAGGAATAGCTATACTAATATCCCACAAATTAGACTTCAAATGCAGAACAATTAAAAGAGACAAAGAAGTACACTATGTATTAACAAAAGAAACAATTCAACAAGAAGACATAAAAGTCATAAGTATTTATGCACCGAGACAGAGTGCTGAAAAGCACATGAGGTAAACACTGCCAACACTAAAGGGAGAAATAGACAGCTTTACCACAATACTTGGAGACATCAATTCCCTGCTCTCATTAATAGACAGAACATCTAAAGAGAGGATCAAAAAAGAAAGAGAGATTTTGAATAATACAATAAATGAATTAGACTTAACAACATTTACAGAACATTACAACCCACAACTGCAGGTTACACATTTTTCTCAATTGCTCACAGATCACTCTCAAGGACAGTACATATGCTGGGTCACAAAGCAAGTTTCAAGAAATGCAAAATAAATTTTAAAAAGATTAAAATCACACTTTCTCAGATCAAAATGAAATGAAGTCTGAAATCAATAACAGGTAGAGGGCCAGAAAATTCACAAATACATGGAGACTAAACATACACTTAAACAATCAGTGGGTCAGGGAAGAAGTTAAAAGAGAAATCAGTAAATATCTCAAGGTAAATGAAAATTAGAACAGAACATATTAAAATTTGTTGGCTGCAGCAAAGGCAGTGCTAAGAAGGAAACTTATTGCCTTAAATGCCTATATTAAAAAAGAATAAAGAACTAGAAAAAGAACAGCAAACCAACCACAAAGCAAAAAAAAAACATGAAAGAAATAACAAAGATTAGAGCAGAAATACATGAAATTGAGAACATGAAAACAATCAAGAAAATCAACAAAACAAGAAGTTGGTTCTTTGAGAAAATCAATGATATCAGTGGACCCTTACCTAGGTTAACAAAAAAAAAAAAGAGAGAGAGAGAGAGAAAGGATGCAAATAAACAAAATCAGAAATGGAAGAGGAGAAATAAACACTGACACTGCAGAAATAAAGGAGGTAATGAAAGGATACTATGAGCAACTATATGCTAATAAACCAGACAAGTAGATAAAATGGACAACTTCCTCGAAATGCATGAACAACCAGCACTGACTCAAGAAGAAATAGATGACTTCAACAAGTCAATCACAAATAACAAGAATGAATCAGTCATCAAGAAGCTCCTAAAAAATAAAAGTCCAGGACCACATGGGTCCACACGTGAATTCTACCAAGCATTCAAGAAAGAACTAGTACCAATTCTGCTCAAACTCTTCAAAAAAATTGAAGAGGAGGGAAAGCTACCTAACTCATTCTATGATGCCAACATCACCCTAATACCAAGCCAGACAAAGAAACTACAAGAAAAGAAAATTACGCAGACCAATCTTTCTAATGAATATAGATGCAAAAATCCTCAACAAAATACTTGCAAATCAAATCCAGCAGCACATTAAAACAATTGTACATCATGACCAAGTGGGATTTCTTCCAGGTATGCAAGGATGCTTCAACATAAGAATATCAGCTAATACAATATACCACATCAGCAAATCAAAGCAGAAAAACCACATGATCATCTTGATTGATGCAAAAATGTTACTGACCAAATTCAACATCTTTTCTTGATGAAAACACTTCAAAGCACAGGAACAGAGGGGAAATTCCTCAGCATGATAAAGGAAATATATGAAAAACCCACAGCTAATATCATCCTCAATGGGATAAGACTGAAAGCTTTCCCTCAAACATTAGGAACAAGACAAGGATGACCACTGTCACCACTGTTATTCAACATTGTGCTAGAAGTTCTAGCCACAGCAATTAGACAAGAAAAAGAAACAAACGGCATTCACATTCGAAAAATAAGTAAAACTCTCATTGTTTGTAGATGATATAATCCTGTATGTCAAAGAAATCCCAAAAAATATACGGCAAAGAGATTAGAGCTAATAATAAATGAGTACAGCAAAGTGTCAGGGTACATGATCAACTCCCAAAAATCAGCAATGTTTTTATACACTAGTAATGAGCAATCTGAGGAAGAAATCAAGAAAAAAGTTTCATTTACAATAGCACCCAAAAGAATCAAATATTGAGAAATAAATTTGTTCTAGTTTGCTAGCTGCTGGAATGCAATAACACTACAGATGGATTGGCTTTTAATAAAAGGGGATTTATTTAGTTAGTTCTTCAGAGGAAAGGCAGCTAACTTTCATCTCAGGTTCTTTCTTATGTGGGAAAGCTCAGGGTAATCTCTGCTGGCCTTCTCTCCAGGCCTCTGGGTTCCAAGAACTTTCCTTGGGGTGATTCCTTTCTGCATCTCCAAAGGCCTGGGGTGAGCTGCGAGGGCTGAGATGAGGTATGCCAAGCTGCTTGGGCTGTGCTACATTGTGCTCTCTCATTTAAGCACCAGCCAATTAAGTCAAACTTCATTCATTGCAGCAGGCACACTTCCTAGGCGAATGCAGATGTAATCAGCAACAGATGAGGTTCACGTACCATTGGCTCATGTCCACAGCAACAGAACTAGGTGCTTTCACCTAGCCAAGTTGACAACAGAATCTAACTATCACAAAATTTAACTAAGGACACAAAAGACCCATGCACAGAAAGCTACAAAAAATTGTTAAAAGAAATCAGGGAAGACCTAAATAAATGGAAGGGCGTATCATATTCATGGACTGGAAGACTAAATATAGTTAAGTAGTCAATTCACCCCAATTGATTTATAGATGGAACACCAATTAAAATCCCCAAAACTTACTGTGCAGAACTAGAAAAACCAATAAACAAATTCATTTGGAAGGGAAGGGTTTCCCGAATAGGTAAAAATATCTTGAGAAAAAAAATGAAGTGGAAGGTCTCACACTACCTAACTTTAGCAAATTACGGAGCTACAGTGGTCAAAACAGCATGGTACTGGCATAAAAGTATTGACCAATGGAATCGAATAGAGCGCTCACATATAGACCCTTTCACCTGTGGAGAAGTGATCTGTGATAAGGTGGTGAAGACAACCCACTTGGGACAGAGCAACCTCTTCAATAAATGGTGCTTGGAGAACTGGTTTTCCAAATTCAAAAGAAGGATAGAGGATCCATATCTCATACCCTACACAAAAATTAACTCAAAATGGATCAAAGACCTAAACCTTAGAGCTAAGACCATAAAACTTTTAGAAGAAAATGTAGGGAAATATCTTATAAAACTTGAAATAGGAGGCAGTTTCCTAGACTTTACACCCAAAGCATGAACACTGAGAAAAGAAATAGGTAAATGGGAACTTCTCATAATTAAACATTTTGTACATCAAAGAACTTTGACAAGAAAGAAAAAGGCAGGCCACAGTGGCTCAGCAGGCAAGAATGCTCGCCTACTATGCCAGAGGACCTGGGTTCATTCCCCGGTGCCTGCCCATGTAAAAAAAAAAAAAAAAAAGAAAGAAAGAAAAAGGCAGCCAATGCGATGACAGACATTATTTTGGAAAACACATTAGCTTAGTATCCAGAATATATAAAGAGATTCCTCAACTCAACAACAAAAAAGACAAACAACCCAATAAAAAAATGACCAAAAACATGAACAGACGCTTCTCAGAAGAGGAAAGATAAATGGCTAAAAGGCACATGAAAAGATGATCAATTCACTGTCTGTTAGGGAAATGCAAATCAAAATCACAATGGGATATCATCTCATACCTACAACAATGGCCATTATCAAAAAAACAGAAAACAACAAGTGCTGGAGAGGATGCAGAGGCAGAGGCACACTTATCCACTATTGGTGGAAATGTAAAATGGTACAACCACTCTGGAGGGCAGTTTGGTGGTTCCTCAGGAAGCTAAGTGTAGAACTGCCATATGATCCAGCAATCCCATTGCTAGGTATATAATCAGTGGACATGAGGGCAAGAACACAAATGGACATTTGCACACCAATGTTTACAGCAGCATTATTTATGATTGCCAAGAGATGGAAATAGCCCAAATGTCCATCAATAATTGAGTGGCTAAACGAGCTGTTGCATATACATACAATGGAATATTATGCAGCTGTAAGACATAATGAAGCATGTAACAACGTGGATGGACCTTAAGGACATTAGGCTGAGTAAATAAGCCAGGAACAAAAGGACAAATATTGTTTGGTCTCACTAACATACACTAACGTTAATGAGTGCACTTGGGGAACTGAATTTAAGAATACAGGCTATCAGAAGAGAGAAACAGGATAGAGATTGTGCAGTTGGTGCTGAAAGAATACAGATTGTGCAACAGGACTGATTGTAAAAATTCAGAAATGGATAGCACATTAGTACTTGATTGCAGCACAATAATATAAGTACACTGAATGAAGTAAGTACACTGAATGAAGCTGAATGTTAGTATGATAAAGGGAAAAGGACTGGGGGCACATAAGAAACCAGAAGGAAAGATAAGAGAATAAAGGCTGAGATGGTATAATTCAGGAATACATAGAGTGGACAATGATGGCAATTAAATTTAAAAATAAAAAAAGGTTTTTGCATGATTGAGAACAAATGAATGTCAATATTGCAGGGTGTTGAAAATAGATGGCATAAAGGAATAAATACAATCAATGCAAGCTAGGATCTATAGTCAACAGTAACACTGTAATATGCTTCCACTGAATGTAACAAAGGCATTACACCAAAACTAAATGTCAGCAAGCAGGGGGTATGGTAAAGGGGTATGGATTCATTGTGGAATAAAAGGAAATGTCTTCAGATAAGAGTATAGTGGCAAAGGCATGTCTTTATACTTAGGTTGGATTGAATGGTTGGTGAATAAAATTGCTGAAAAATGAACAGAGAGAAACAAGTGCTAGAGAAAATGTAGAGAAAGAGATGTACCTATTCACTGTCGGTAGAGAGAATGAGAGGTACAGTTCTTTGGAGGGCAGGATGGTGGTTCCACAGGAGGCTAGGGTTGGGGTTGTCATATGATCCTGAAACCTTGTTGCTCAGTATATGCCCGGAGGAACTGAGTGTGGGGACACGAATGGACATTTGCACACTGGTGATTATGGCTGCAGTGTTCGTGATCCATGGGGGTGGCCTAAGGGTACAACGACTGAGGAATGGGAGGGAGAACTATGGTGTATAAATACAATGGACTACTGAGCATCCACAGGAAGGGATGAAGTTGCAAGGTATGCAACTAGGTGAATGAATCCTAAGGACTGCATATTGAATTAAATGTCAGGAACAATAAGACAAATATATTACCATGCTTCAATCATATGGCCTAACTATAATATAAAAACTCAGTGAACTAAAGTTGCGAGTATGAGTTATCAGGTTGGGGCCTATTGTAAAGGGTTCTAGATTGTAAGCTCTTATAGCAGTCACATACATTCAGGAGGCGTTAACTGTTAATTCAAATTTTGAAATTCCAAAATTTGAAATACTATTGTATATAACATGGTCATTCCCAGAAACTCTGGATATTTATATGACACCTGAGACTCAGAGTTAGAGCTCTGAAGCTATGAAAGTCAACACTACCCCATACAGGAACTTTTTAAAAAGTTGAAGAAGGGATCAGACTTCGAGTAGAGATATGAATGAAGCTGATCTGGATAGGACTAATGTATATCAGAAAACAGGGTAAAGGGTGATATCATCCCTATTTTAAAACTTCAACTTCTGCATAAGATGAAAGGGAGATGTTTATTTGGGTGCAAATTTTGTATTTTGGGTAGCGCATTTCCTAATTTAACTTGTCTGGTCAGTTTAGTTGAACACCATAAGTACATGGAATCTTGAATAGGGTAGGAGATTTTGTTGGTTTGTCCAGGTTAGTGTGACGCCTCAATAGATCCCAAAGTAATATGGGCAGCAAATAAAGAGGTATTTGCAAAGTCCCCTTGGGGAAATGGGGAGAATGGAGGACATATTTAGCTTCCCCATTTGGAGAATTTCTGATATTCTTACAAGCAGTGGAGATAACCAAATCAACAAGCCGAGCCCTCGATCTAAGGGTTCGCCCCTAAGAACCTAATTCCTATAAAAGATAGGCTAAGCCTACTTAAAATTAGGCCTAATTAAGAGTCACCCCCAGAGAACCTCTTTTGTTGTTCAGATGTGGCCTCTCTCTCTAAGCCAATTTGGCAGATGAACTCGCTGCCCTTCCTCCTACGCGGGACACGTCTCCCAGGGGTGTAAAGCTGCCTGGCAATGTGGGACAGAAATCCTGGAATGAGCCAGGACCCAGCATGAAGGGATACAGAAAGCATTCTTGACCAAATGTGGGAAGAGAAAAATGAGCAAAATAAATTTTCAGTGGTTGAGAGATTTCAAACTGAATTGAAAGGTTATCTATCGTGAGGTTATTCTTATGCATTATATATATAGATATCCTGTTTTAGTTTACGGTGTATTCAAGGTTTGGAGGGAGCTACTTGAAATTATTGATTTCTGTTCCAGTACTGCTGATTCTTGAAGATGATTGTATAAGGATGTAATTTTACAATGTGACTGGGGGATAGTGAAATCCCTGTGTCTGTTTCTCCTTTTATCCAGGGTGTGGAGAGATGAATAAAAAAATACAGATAAAAATAAATATATAGTAGAGGGGACTGTGCTGGCTTGAAAGGATGTATGTCCCCTAGAAAAGCCATGTTTTAATCTAAATCCCATTTCATAAAGGCAGAATAATCCCTATTCAATACTGTATGTTTGAATCTGTAATTAGATCATCTCCCCGGAGATGTAACCCAATCAAAAGTGGCTGTTAAACTGGATTAAGTGACATGGGTCCATCGATTTGGGTGGGTCTTGAGAAGTTTCTGGAGTCCTATAAAAGAGGAAACGTTTTGGAGAATGAAGGAGATTCAGAGAGAGCAGAGCAGAAGGACACAGCCATGAGAAGCAGAGTCCACCAGCCAGCAACCTCTGGAGATGAAGAAGGAAAATGTCTCCTGGAGAGCTTCATGAAACAGGAAGCCAAGAAAAGAAGCTAGCAGATGATGCCGTGTTCGCCATGTGCCCTTCCAGATGAGAGAGGAACCCTAACCGTGTTCACCATGTGCCTTTCCAGATGAGAGAGAAACTCTGACTGTTCGCCATGTGCCTTCTCACTTGAGAGAGAAACCCTGAACTTCATAGGCCTTGTCG
The DNA here is from genome assembly GCA_004026745.1 of Myrmecophaga tridactyla. Taxonomy (NCBI): domain Eukaryota; kingdom Metazoa; phylum Chordata; class Mammalia; order Pilosa; family Myrmecophagidae; genus Myrmecophaga; species Myrmecophaga tridactyla. The sequence continues at coordinate 2,613 of PVIY010034058.1, read as the reverse complement.
AACCAAGGTATCTTTCCCTGGATGCCTTTGATTGGACACTTCTATAAACTTGTTTTAATTGGGTCATTTTCTCACCCTTAGAACTGTAAACTAGCAATTTATTAAATTCCCCTTTTTAAAAGCCATTCTGTTTCTGGTATTTGGCATTCCAGCAGCTAGCAAACTAGAACAGGGACAAAGAATAAAATAGATTGGGTAGACGGAAATACTAGTGGTCAATGAGAGGAAGGGGCTAGGTGTATGTATGTATGCATCTTTTTCTTTTTTCTCTTTATTTTATTTTCTTGAGTGATGAATGATGACTAAAAGTCATCATGGTGATGAATTCACAACGATGTGATGATATTGTGAGCCACTGATTTTACACCATATGGAATGTATGTGTGTGAATATTTCTCATTAAAAATAAAAAATAAGATCTTTTGGTAAGTGGTGGTTTCTTAAACTTTTTACCCAAAGCACAAGCAATGAAAGAAAAAAATGGATAAATGGGACCTTCTCAAAGTTGAATACTTTTGTGCTTCAAAGACTTTGTCAGGAAGGTAAAAAGGCAGTGTACTCAAGGAGAGAAAATATTTGGAAGACACATATACGATAAGGGTTTAATATCCAAAATATATTTAAAAATCTCACAATTTAACATAAAAATCAAACAACCCAATTTAAAAATGGGCAAAAGACATGAATAGATATTTTTTCCAAAGAGGAAATACAAATGGCTAAAAAGCACTTGAAAAGATGTTCAAGTTCATTGGCTATTAGGGAAATACAAATCAGAAGCACAATGAGATTTCATTTCACACCTACTAAAATAGCCACTATCAAACAAACAGAGAAGTATAAGTGTTGGAGGGGTTGTGGAGAAATAGGAACACTATTTATTGCTGGTGGGAATGTAAAATGGTACATCCACTGTGGAAAACAGTTTGGTAGTTCCTCAGGAAGCTAAATATAGAATTGTCATATAATCTGGTAATCCCACTAGTAGATATATACTCAGAAAAAGTGAAAGCAGGGATGCGAACGGACATTCACAGACTGATGTTCATAATGGCATTATTCACAATTGCCAGAAGATGAAAAAAAGCCAAGTGCCTGTCAACTGATGAACGGATAAACAAAATGTGCAGTAATCATACGATGGAATATTATTCAGCAGTAAGAAGGAATGAAGTCCTGATGGATGTGACAATATGCATGAACCTGGAAGGCACTACATTCAGTGAAGTAAAACAGATACAAAAGCACAAATATGGTAAGATCTCACTAATATGAACTAAATATAACGAGCAAATTCATGGGATTTATTATTTAGAATATAGGTTACCAGGAGATAGAATAAGGATAGAGAATGGGGAACTGATGCTTAATTTGTGCAGAATTTTTTAATAAGGTTGAACTGTAAATGTTTGGATGGAGATGATCGTGGCATCTTATCCTCTATAACAGCGCTGAATTGCGGGTGTGACTGTGGTTGAAAGGGGAGGGTTAGGGTTGTGTCTATCTCTGGAAGGAAAGCTAGAGGATGAAACAAGTGACTTTACAACATAGTGAACCCTGTTGTGGATCATGAAGATGGTTAACAGTGCATTTACAGAAATGTTCTTCCGTGAATTAGAACAAATATATGTCACAACTACAAGATGCTAATAATAGGGTGGTATATTGAAAATTGCACCTAATGCAAACTATGGACTATAGTTAACAGTAATATCTTAATGTTCTCCAATTCATTGTAACAAAGATATCACAACAAAGCTAACGGTCAATTATAGGGGGGTATAAAGGGCATGAGATTTTTCTTTTTGGAGCTATGAAAACGTTCTAAAATTGTGATGATGTAGGCACAGCTCTGTGATTATATTGAGAGCCACTAATTGTACACTTTGGACAGATTGTATGGTGTGTGAATAAAACTATGTTGAAAAAAAATTGGTATGAATCTTTTAGAGCATATAGCAACATGTGTCCTTCACATAGTTATGGTGTATTTATGCACTTCAAATTAGAATCAGAAATCAGAGAATTAAAACTGCCTATCTTTAAAACTAAAAAAAAAGTAAAAGCCACATTGTATTAGTTCATGTGCTAATTGAAATCTGTACCCATGGACTTTTTTTTTTTTTTTTTGCATATGGGCAGGAGGCACCAGGGATCGAACTCCAGACCTCCAGCACGGCAGGTCGGAGCTCTGCCTGCTGAGCCACGGCAGCCGCCCTACCCATGGACTTTTAAAACACATTCTACAAAGAATATTCCAATAATACAGCTGTACTAAGAAAAGCTGTAATATAGTGTTTATATATATATATATATATATATATAGTAATAGAGTATAATACAGTGAAAAAGGACACTGGATCTGTTGGAAAAATCTATGTTGAAGTCTTTGATCCCTACTTGCCACGTACTTTTGGGTAAGTCCCTTAAGCTGCATTGAGTGCAAGTTCCCTAGTTCCCTATCTATGTGTTCTGCTGTGCTTTTGGGAACATTGTTAAAGCATAAAAAATGATGAAAATATCTTTGAGCAAACCGCTATCCACATAGCAGTAACTACTATTTATCTGGCAAGACAACTGTGTTAGTTAGATTCAGTTGTCAACTTGGCCAGG
>PVIY010034057.1:0-27498 GCA_004026745.1 Myrmecophaga tridactyla | reverse complement strand
AAAGGAAGAATAATCTCTATTCAATACTGTATGTTTGAAACTGATTGGATCATCTCCCTGGTTGATGTGATTTAGTCAAGAGTGGTTGTTAAGCTGGATTAGGTGACGACATGTCTCCACCCATTTAAGTGGGTCTTGATTAGTTTCTGAAGTCCTATAAAAGAGGAAACATTTTGGAGAATGAGAGATTCAGAGAGAGTGACACTACGAAGTAGAGAGTCCACCAGCCAGCGACCTTTGGAGATAAAGAAGGAAGACGCCTCCCGGGGAGCTTCATGAAACCAGAAGCCAGGAGAGAAAGTAGATGATGCCGTATTCGCCATGTGCCCTTCCGGCCGAGAGAGAAGCCCTGACTGTTTGCCAAGCGCCTTCTCACTTGAGAGAGAAACCCTGAACTTCATCGGCCTTCTTGAACCAAGGTATCTTTTCCTGGATGCCTTTGATTGGACTTTTCTATAAACTTGTTTTAATTCTCGGCCTTAGAACTGTAAACTAGCAACTCATTAAATTTCCCATTTTAAAAGCCATTCCATTTCTGGTATATTGCATTCCGGCAGCTAGCAAACTAGAACACCCAGAAAGAGAAAATAGTGTAATGAATAAAAAGCATTTTCTCTGTTATATTGAGGCAAATGCTACTATCACTCTTTGTTGGATCAGTATAAAGAAATATAAAGATAAAGTGATCTGCTCTTGGCGATTGAGCTAGGAAATGTAGAACTAGAAGTTGAAATGGGCTCTCTGTATGTAAAATTTGTGATCACTATGGCAAAACACCATAGGCAAATAACTAAATTTTTTTGAGGAAGATAATAGTATCAGATGGAGATTTATGGAAAGTCTTCATGGAAGAAATGACATTTAAATTAGTATTAAAGGATTGATAGGATTTGTGTATACAGATGTAGGAGAAGGGAATTGTGATACTTAAGTTCAGGTATCAACTTGGCCAGATGATGGCGCCCAGTTATTCTGTTGCTGTGGACTTAAATCATCAGCATGAAATTCATCTATGGCTGATGACATCTGCGGTCAGCTGAGTGCCTTCAACAATGAGTGAGGCTTAAAAGAAGAGATCAGAAGAGAGAGAAGATCTTGGCACAACCCTGGTGCAATGCAGCTAAGAGCTCAGAGCCAGCTCAGACCCAGACGTTTGGAGATGCAAAAAGGAACCACCCCAGGGAAAGACATTTGAACCCAGAAGCTGGGGCGGAAGCCCAGCAGAAATTGCTGTGAGCCTTCCCATGTGACAGAGAAGGCCAAAGGAAAGCCAGCTGCCTTTCCTCTGAGGAACTGTAGGTATGTAACTAAATAAATCCCCTTGATAAAAGCCAATCCATTTCTGTTGTATTGCATTCTGGCAGCTTTTACAAACTAAAACAGGAATCTTGGGCAAAGCTATAAGCAGACCAGTATAGACAACATAGTAGAAACAGAAAATAGCTCATTCTGACCAAATAGGGCATTACTTTCACAAGCATAAGATTATCATACCTAAGTTTAAAAAAATCATCTTTAATTTGACTGATACAAAAATCTAATTGCTAAACTGATGTGGACATTAAGACAATTTGTTGTTTCGCACTTTGATGACTTTTTCTCCTTTTTTTTTTGACATAGACATAGCCTAGGGCTCTGAAATATATGTTTATGATATCTGAATTCTCATACAATTTATTTAAAGTTTACTAGTGTTGAAATGCTTCAAAATAGTACTCCAATTTCCAGCATGGTCATTTAATAATTAAATTTTGGTATATACTTAAAAAGATATGAAGAGACTTTCAGCATAGAAAAGTTAAATTTGAAGAAACAATAATAATTTTCACTGTTAAAACTTTCACTTTCACATTAAATTAAAAAAAAACAACAATAACTTTCACTGTATTATGACATTGGGTCATATACACAAAGAATTTAGCATAGAATAAATAAATAAATAAATTCTATGCTAAATTCTTCTGGCATATTCATTCATCTGGCATTTATCTTTCGAGGACTTGTTATATTCCTTAGTCATGTCTAACCTGCATCTAGAGCAGGTACTAGATGCAGGTTAGACATGACTGACACAGGTCACATTCATTCTTTTTACAAATATAGGTTAATGCATTCAGCATAGAATTCAATAAACAGGATTTGCAATAATCAAGAGATGCTTTAAAGTACTTGTATTTTTTTCTTTTTAAAATAACTGAAACAGGCAGTACAACATAATGCTGGGTACAAATAGACTGATATAAAAAAGAAGAGCATTATATTTAATCATTCCTGGAAGCATTTAGCCTAAACAAAGCTGAAGATCAGCTTTTATTCTCTTTGGTGTGTATATTATCTGGAATGAAAGGCAGACTCTGAAGCTCTGGCTGTAGAGTTGGAAAAGAACCTAGAAAAATCTCCCTAGGCAAAGTCCTAATAAAATTTAAACTGTTTATTTCTAAGAGACATGCTACATATGACATCTTTGAGATGAGGTAACCAGGATCACAAAACCAAATAAAAATAATCCAGTTTTCCCTTTGTATGCTTCTTAAAAATTAGGCAAGAGGATTTACTTAAGGCTAGATTAGCTACATAAAATATGACCCTTACCCAGTTAGTGGGCACTTTTCACATTTACATTTTTTCTCTCCTTGGATACAGAAAACTGGGTCCTTCAAAGATTGGCTTGCCTTTACCTTTCTCATAAAGTGAAGGATGATAGGCAGATCTTTGCCCAAAATTTTACCATGTGTGGATGTGTTAGTAACGAGTAGACTGTGATGACAAAAAGATGAAAGAATATTATCACAAATTTTCATACAAAGGGGAAAACACCAATTTATGTTGAGATTAAATTATAACCCTTTTGATACAAGAAGATACTTGATGCATTTGGGTATGAATTACAGTTTTTTAATTTCAGACCAGCTATGCAGTATAGAATGTACTCTAGCGAAAAGAAAGGTCTAGCAGAGAACACGAGTAAATAGTCTAAATAGTGATAATATTCTCTAGGGTTACATTTCTGTGATATTATTTAGTGGGAATTTGTGAATCGGGAAACCAAATTATTTCCTGTTGTTAGATAATGATATAAAGAATCTACAAGAGGCTGAATAGCTCAAGTAAAACTTACAGGCTTGATTGGCAGAAAGAAGTTAGCAACCTATAAGCCAATAGAAAGTGTCTCCAAATTTCTGAATTTATGGTGCCCTTGTTATAGACAATGTTTTGGACTTGAGGAATGTTTAAGAGAATATTAGAAAACTTTGTGCCTGCTCTCAGGAAGGGGGCCAGGACTGGTTCTGAGTTAAGAGTCCTAAGAACTGAAGAAGGATTAGATGCTAATACGCAATAATTAGAGAGTAATATAACTGTGATGCAATGAGTCAGTCTCTTCTGAAAAATGATCGTGGAATGATAAAAAAATGAATAGGATGGTGAGATGTGGAATTAGGGAGACCATAAATTGCAGTAGTTAGAACATGAGATGATAGACCAGGAATACTTCATGTTCTGTAAAGACCAAAGGATGATCTTTGACTGCTAAAATTAACCTACCCACACAGATACTCTGTAATCCCTTTCATGTATGCTTTTCATAGTTTTCCTCCCTATTTATTTATTTTGTTTATGGCCTGTATCTCTCCTCTAACATGTAAACCATTCTGTTTTTTATTTTTGCCCTGTTTTTCATTGTTATATTTTCAGAACCTAGAAGACTGCTTGGCATAAGGTAGGTGCTCAATAAAATTTATTGATGAATGAATAAATATTAGAAAAATCTTAAAGAAATCATGCTTGGTAGCAGATTGAATGTAAAGAATGAGAAAGAAAAAACAACTAAAATAATTACACCCAGGAATACAGCCTAAGAGATTTCTTAAATAATGAGAAAATTAAGGATTTTTAAAATCCATTTGTGGGGGCAGTGTTGATTGTAGGTTGGAACCTTACATAATTTGGGGAAAGAATTTTTAGTTTAGAACTGGATTTCCAATACTTGGCTGGGTACATCAACTTAGTATAAGTTTGGTGCTCCATTAATCATTTTGAAAGAATACATGACATATTGGGTTTGAGGATGAATAGATGTGTCCTATTGGTTATCTGAAATGTAGAACTGAGGAACAGGGGTAGATTAAGATTTGAAAAGCAGATTTGAGAGGTTCAACACTGAAGTTCAACACATGACCAGTGTGATAGATGAGTTCTCAGAGATTGGAAATGCATAAATGATCTAACAAGTCTGTTTTTGTTTGTTAAAGCTGTTGGAATGCTTTCAAAAAGGGAATGTATTAAGTTGCAAGTTTACAGTTCTAAGGCCATTAAAATTTTGAAACTAAGATATCCAAAGGAAGATGCCTTGAGTCAAGAAAGCCAGATGGATCTGGCACACATCTATCAACTGAGAAGGCATGAAGCTGCCATCTGCTGGGCTCTCTGGCTTCTCATTTCACACATCTTCCCCAGGGATGTTATCTTTCTTCATCTCTAAAGGTCTCTGGCTGTGTGAGCTGTCAGCACTGAAGCTTTTTCCAAAATGTTTCCTTAAAGGTTCTAGTAACCAATCCCACCTTGAATGGGCAGAGATACATCTCCATGGAAATCATCTAATCAAAACCTACCACCATAATTGGGTGGGCCACATCTCCATGAAACTATAAAAAAGATCCCACCCAGCAATATTTAATGAGGATTAAAGAACATGGCTCTTCTCTGGGGAACATGACAGTTTCAAACTAGCACATTCCACTCTTTGGACCGCCAAAAGACATATTCTTTTCAAATGCAAAATGAATTCATTCTGTCACAATATCACAAACTTAAATGATTTCAATGACAATACAAAAAAAATACAAAGTCAGAAACAGTACAAAATCTCATCTAAGTCAGCTACAGTAATGGTCTGACCTAAGGCAAAATTCTCCTCTTACTCTGGACCTGTAAAACTTAGAACAAGTTATCTGCTGCAAACTTATAAAGGAGGGACAATCATATATGTTTCCATTCCCATAGGGAGAAATTGGAAGGAACACAGGGGTCATTGGATTTAAACAGCTTCAAAAACCTGCAGGGCTAACTCCATTAGATTCGAAAGTCTGAGAGTCTTTTATCCTTATAGCTTTAGAATGTGACAGTCTTACCCTTTCCAAGGACCTACACAGTGGCCCGACTCTCTCCAAATGCAACCTTAGGGGACATTAGGAGACCACCTTTTCCTCACCTTCATCTCTCCAAGCATCAGGGCAACACCTGGGCTCTCTGCCATCTCTGGGGTACATGTTCAACCCCCTCAGAACAATGTGGTAGCAGCAAGACTCTCCCCAATTCACAAGAAATGTGCTCCACCCTTTCCAAGGCCTGTGGTGGCACAACTCTTCCAGAGCACTGAGATGGAAGGCCCACCTTTGGGGGCAATCTCACTCTCTTCCAGTGTTTGGGTGGCTCTGCTCTCCTGGCCTGAGATTTCTTGGCTTCAGACCTTAGCTTTCATGGTTCTGCCTCTGAAGTAATTTTTTCTTCAATTTGTCCCTTTCCTAACCCTTTTAGTTCAAAATGGGATGGTTCTGTTTATACAGATCCCACAACAGTCTTGTTGGTTTTCTATGCAATATGTAGAGATTATGACCATCATACAATAGGATTTTCCACAAATCATTCCTGGATAAGTCCATCTGCAATCATGGCTTGTCCTGTAATGGCTGACTGCTTTTGGTTAAATTCTCATGTGGGGCACTATTCTCTGTAGTCTCCCCTTCTGGAAGCCCAGAATTTTTCACACCATCAACTTCTGGTTTCTTTGTACCCAAGAGTTTATTTCTCAGGTTATCTCTTTCCAGTCACATTTTAGTACAGGCTACAAAGAGAAACCAGCCTGCACTTTCCAGCTTTAATTTGGAAATCACTTCAGCTAAGTATTCCAGCTCTTGGCTTTTAAAATCTGCCTTCAACTCAAAACCAGTAGACAACTTTGCCAAATACGTTGCCACTTTAATACAAGAATCTCCTTCCTTCCAGTTTGCAATAACACGTGCATCATTTCTGTCTGAGGCCTTATCAGAGGTATCTTTAGAGTCCACATACCTATCAACAGTCTCTTCAAAGCATTCTAGGCCCTCTCTATCAAGCTCCTCACAACTCTTCCAGAATCTTCCCTTATCCATTTATAAAGCTATTCCAACGTGTTTAGGATTTCCAAATTGCAGCAGCACCCCACTCCTCTGGTATGAAAATCTGTTTTAGTTTGTTAAAGCTGCCAGAATGCAATATACCAGAAATGGATTTTTTTTTTTTGCATGGGCAGGCAGTGGGAGTCAAACCCGGGTCTCCAGCATGGCAGACAAGAATACTGTCACTGAGCCACAATCACACCTCCCTGGAATATCTCTTAAAAAGGGAATTTATGAAATTGCAATTTTATAGTTTTAAGGTCATTAAAATATCTAAACTAAGGCATCCAAAGAAAGACGCCTCGATTCAAAAAAGGCCGATGGGTCTGGAATACCTCTTAGCTGAGAAGGCACATGGCTGGCATCTGCTGCACTCTCTGGTTTCTTACTTCAAACATCTTCCCTGGGGCATTTTCTTTCTTCATCTCCAAAGGTCTCTGGTTATATGGGTTCTGTTGGCACTGAAGCTTTTTCCAAAATGGTTCCTTCTTAAAGGGCTCCAGTAAGCAACCTCACCTTGAATGGGTGGAGACACATCTCCACGGAAACCATCTAATCAAAACCTACCACCACAATTGTGTGTGTCACATCTCCAGGGAAACAATCAGAAAGATCCCACCCAGCAATACTGAATGAGGATTAAGGAATGGCTTTTCTGGGATACACGACAGTTTCAATCCAGTACAATGTCTGTCCAACTAATTTCGTGTAAGAAAGGTTACTCTTATATGGATAAAAACATTAATTTGGAAACTAATTTGAGAAATTTGCAAACTGGAGACAGAGGATACAAACCCTAAACCTTAAAATTATTTTTATGCACATGTTTTTTTATTCATTAGGTAGATTTTTAAAATGTTAAATGAAATTAAATAAGGGCAAATCCAATTACATTGACTTACATCAGAAGAGCAGTTTTATCTACATTTCTGATTGATTTTTTCAATTGGCAGTTCTTTATAACACCTTCGCTATTTCTCTGCTCTTCAAGGATCTCTGTCAATTAGTTGATGAACTGTCAGCATTTAAATTCATCAGGAACTTACTATTTAAAGGATGTCTAATGAATGCTTTAGTTATATGAGAAATCATATTTGAATACATTGAGTTTCTAAAGAGCAAAGAACATGTAACATTAAGTCTCAAAAAAGCTTTAGTGTCACAGATTTTAAAATAAAGCATTTTTTCATAGAATGTAAAATAATTGTTTTAGAACAACAAATGCTCTAATCATTAAATTGTGTAAATAAAGTATATTATGTTTTAATTCAATTTGAGAATCTGGCCATCCATCAAGGACTCTGAATTCATATTTTCCAAGAGTTGAGACTTGAATGCCATCCTGACCAAAGGAGGAAAAGAAGTGTAACAAATAAGGTATCAGGGGCCAGCAGAATTCAAAAAGAGTCGAGAGGCTACTCTGGAGGTTTCTCTTATGCAAACTTCAGTTAGACCTTGCCACCTATCATAACTTGCCAAACCCCAACCAAAACCATTCCAACCAATTCTAAAGAATTATATAAGGTTCTACAAAGGTTCCATGCACTAGGGTAACTTTCCAGAAAACCACAACCTCCAGGTAGGTCCCTGGATCAGGTAAGTCCTAGAACCTAGAGGGGCCAGCCTTTCTAGAACATCACTTAGTTCCATCTCCCTGCCTCTTATTACTGCCAGCCCTTCCAACATGAAAAAAAGTAGAATGGGCATAGTCCAAATACCCCTAAAGAGTGGGAGAAAGATCAAAGGTGATGGTGGAGTTATACAGAGAAGGTAGGGTTTAACAAATAAATATGATTGCTGAAGCATTATATTGATATTTCTTTTAGTTTCCAGTATCTTAGAGGAGTGAGAGTAAAAACCTAAAATTGTGGAATTGTAACCTATATCAAACTCTGAAATCTGTTCTACAACTAACTGTTGTATTGTACTTTGAAATTTATTGCTTTTTTGTATATATGATATTTTTCACACACACAAAAAAAGTGATGATAAAAAATTTATAGTCTTCTAGCTCCCAATGTTCTGTAGCAGCTAGAAGAAAAACATCTGAGATGATGATATAGTAGCCAATGACAAACTCTGGGATCTGTCCAGTAACTACTCGTTGAAGAGTGCTTTGAAAACTATTGCTTTTTTTCCTTTTTTTTCTTTGTATATATGTTATAATATACAATTAAAAAAAGTTTAAGAAAACACACACAAAAAGTCATTTTTTCTTGCAATGTAAAACAATTGTTCTAAAACAACAAATGCTGTATTCATTAAGTTGCATAAATAAGGTATATAATATTTCAATTCAACTTGAGATTCTGCCCATCCATTAAGGACTCTGAATTCATATTTTCCAAGAGTTGAGACTTGATATGAAAACCTGGAAGTGACATTCATTTTTCTCTCTTTCATTCTCTTCAGTCTTAAAAGAAGCTTAATTCTTTTACTAGAGGAAATTTTAACTGTATGTGTCTGCATGTATAGGTACATCTATACATATATGTGTATATGTACGTACACATAAATACTCAATATATATTACTTTTTTAAAACATCTTTTTGTATGTTGTATGGTGGAGGTCACTGTTCATTCTTTTTCCATGTGAGTATCTTGTTATCGAAGTGCCATTTGTTGAATTTTTTCGTTTGTTTGTTCATTTGTTTTTGGGAACAGCACGGGTCTGGAATCGAACTCGGGTCTCCCGCGTGGCAGGCAAGAATTCTACCACCGACCTACCCTTGCACTCCCTTCAATATATGTTACTTTTTCTTAGAAAATCTATGGTTTACTTGAGCCAATTAAAGAAAATACTTTTTATACCATTTTTGTGCAAATGTTAGGTATGTAAATAAACTTTGCATACATTTTGATCCTGACTCTCTGAGTTCTGAAATTAGTGCTCCAAAGACCAAACTACAAAGGAAGAACCTGGAGAGTAGAAAACCTTGTCTCATCCTCCTTTTTGGATTCACATGGTACTACTTAAAGCTGTGCAGTTCACGATCAATAAATAATATTTTCTCTGCTCTGAAAATAGGCAGACGTATTGGATTATTTGATGCATATAGTTATTTTTCCTTCTTCCTATCTGCTGGGGAAGATGGACAAAAGTATCAGAAACACCAGTTAGTCATGTTGACTCTTTTCAGCTTAATACCCTTCAAGGCCAAATGCCCTTTCATCTTCTTCCTCACCCTCTCGCAGCTATTGCTTTTCCACACATGAAAGTTTTCATGGTTTTATACTAATGGTCTAAAATCTAGCCCTTGGCATCCCTGCTAATATATGGGCAGAGCCAGCATTATCATCAAGCTATGCTTCTATCTGCAACTTTGATCTTTCCATAGATTAAATAATGATTAGGGATGCTGCATAATTTAGAGAAATACCATTACAAATATGAACATACCCTGAGTATTATTCACGACAGACTAGATTATGTGGCAATAACAAAAACCCCTAAAAATCTCAGTCATTTTAAACCAAAAGGATTTATTTTGCTTGCCTTGCTTTTGTTTTTCTTGCTCATATTACCTTTGTATCTCACGTCAAGCATGAGTTCTGTTCCTCATCCTCATCGCTCAGGAATACAGGCTGACATCATCTGTTCAACATGAGGAGGATCAGCACTGTTTCTTTAACAATTCCACCTGAACTTGGCACACTCCACTTCTCCCTCATGTTGCACTGGCCAAAGCATATCACACATCCATGCCCAACCTCAAGATGATAGAGAAGTGCAGTCTCATAAGGCACCTGGAAAGAAGGAAATTACAAGTCAGAAGAGTTCTTATGATTGCCTCATCCTTAATGGAACAAGTGTTAAGCGTGTATAACTTAATTGTAAATATAAATTTCCAGTTTAATCTCGTGCAAAAGCATTTTGGACAGACTAAAACTATTAAAATATAACCTTTTATTAGTATCAATACTTTCTAACATACATCTGCTCATTAAAATGGATAATTTGGTAATTACAACAAATGACTGGTATTAAAAGATCTCTTGATTTTTTCCATTACAAAAAGAATTTGCTGAGTACAGCCTATATCCTTGGTATTAGGAACATATAAATAGATAGGAAAAATAGCCTTCTATCAAAGAAACTACTGCCCAGTAGAAGAGTCTCCTGTAAATTGTTATAATAGAATGCATTACATGTAAGGACGGAAACAAATATGGGACGCAAAGAGCACACTAAAGAGAGAAGTTTCATAAGGCCTGGTAGGGATGGCCCTGCCTGGTCAGACTAGATTGTCAAGGGTAGGTGATTTTGATATAAGTCTTAAAGATTAAATAGAAGTTGGGGGTGCAAGGATAGTTCATTGGTAGAATTCTCACCTACCGTGTTGGAGACCCGGGTTCGATTCCCAGTCCACGCACTTCCTAAACAAACAAAAAATTCAACAAATGGTGCTGCAATAATGGGAAACTCACATGGAAAGAAGAATGAAATGTGATCTTACCACACAGCATACAAAAAAAGAAGAAGAAGAAGAAGAAGAAGAAGAAGAAGGTACTAATAGGATATCCTGAACAATTTGAATTCCGAGGCACAGACACACAAAAGCCCATATGATGGTGAGAAATTGTAAAGAGTTCTTTGTGGCTGGAAAATAGGATGGATGGGTATCCCACACAGCAAAGATGAGCTTAAAGAGTTAAGCATAAGTTTGGAGGTAATGCTAAAGAATTTCACCTTTATCCAGAAGATAATCGTGAAACAGAAAATTTCCATATTAGAAAGAACATTAAGGCTGCGTAGGGATAGAACTTCAATACTTCATGTAGTACCTGGCATATAATGAGCATCCGGTGAACAATAATGAATGAAGGCGTGGATGCTGGCATGTAGGGCTGAAGTGTGATTGCCTCATTACCCAAAGTATACACCAACTTTTCTAAGATTTTGAAATATCAAATATTCAGGTTATAGGTCATTTTTATGGTGACTGTGTCTATATAAAGTAATGGTTCAGTAATGCAACTATTCATGTATTAATTTATTAACTTTAAAATTAATTAATTTATTTGGCAAATATTTCTTCTATGAAAAGTGCTATACTAAGTGCCATGAGAAGGAAAGATACTCTAGAGTCAGAGAAGAAATAAGACCATTTATCAAATAATTAATGTACTAGGAGATGTGGTGATAGAAATAGAAACAGACTAGTGGGTTAGGGTTAAAAGCTTAACCCTTAAGCTTAGGGTTAAAAGTGGTTTCTTGAATAGGTATCATTCCAGCTGGCCTTTGACAGGTGGGTTTGTTTTAGGCTTTCAGAGATGGACAAGGTAGAATTTAATAAGGTGGACAGAAATATCCATTCCAAACAAGTTGTTCAATTTAGGATTTTTATTGTTGCTGTTTATTTGAATCTGTCAAAATTATGAGTCAGACTAATATTTAACTAAGCACCTGATTCAAGCAAAGCAGTCAACCAGATAACCCAAAATTTATTTTGCATATGAATAAGCTCTTACTGCACTGGCTATTCATATTTCATTACCTTCTCTGACTTGTGGAACAAATACTGATGTTCTGTTTTTATCGCTAATATTTTCAGAAAATTAAAATTTAGCAATATACTGAAAAAGGTTTTCAAATTGTATCTTCCAGTAAAGAAGTGGTACTAGAAAGTAATTAGTACATAAAGAGTAAATAGTATCGGGATATAGGGGGAAATTACTATTGCATGCTATGGGCTTTGTTTAACAGGAAAACAACAGCAATACCAGGGGTAAATAATTGGGGGAGAAGGACAAGGATTAGGGGGAGTTTTTGAGTTTCTATCTGGTGAGGGCATGTCTATCAGTTACTTTTCTCTTGGGAGTAATGAAAATTGTCCTAAATTGAGAGTACTGACGATTATACAACTAAATGAGGAGAGTATAATGTGAGATACGGACTGTTGGCTTTGGACATTATACACGATGCTTAATGGATGGAAGTGGCAGAAGGATACACTGACTGAGAAGTAGAATGGTGAACTATGGTATATACGTATATGATCTAATGTTGTGAGTCTACAGAAAGGAACAAAGTTGTGAGGCATGCAATGATGTGAATGAAACTGGGGACATTATGTGATGGAAAATAAGCCAGAAACAAAAGAGCGAATATTGTATGGTCACATTTAGAAAATACTTATAAGAGAATTGGGGCCTAGATTGTAAGCTCTGAGAGCAGTCACTTTTAGTCCGGAGCTATAATTGTTATTTTATATTTTTAAGAGGCTGTGCTATATATGTGTAACCTGGTATTTCCCTGGGACTTTGGGTACCTGTGTGACACTTAAGACTCAGAATAGGAGTTCTGCAGCTCTGAACGTCAGCATTGCCACATATAACAACCATTAAAGAAATTGAAAAAAGAGATCAGGCTTCAATGAGAGATAAGAACAAAGCCAATCAGGTAAGGACTAAGGTAAATCAGAATATAGAGTTAAAGAGGACATTGGCTGTATTTTAGAACTTCACCTACCCTATGAGCCCTAAGGAATACAGGTTTATTTTGCTTAAAACCTAAATTTTCTGTAACACATAATCTAACTCAACCTGTCTGGATAGATCATTTAAACAACCCAAACACATGAAGCCCAGGATGGGAATGAGGGCTTGCAATTCTGTACAGCTTGATGTAATGCCCAGATACATCCCAGAGTATGTTGGGCAGATAATTTTAAAATATTGGCAAAGTCCCTTGAGGGATGGGAGGAAAAATAAGGAATATTAAACTTTACCACCAGGGAAACCTCTAATACTGTGTCAAACATTAGGGACTCCTAAGACAGTGGGCCAAGTCCTTGCTCTTGAGGCTTGCACTTGTGAAGCTCATTTATGTAGCAGAGAAGCTAAGCTACCTATAGTTATGTCTAAGAGTTACTGCCAGTGGACCTCTTTTGTTGTTCAGATGTGGCCTCTGTCTCTCTAAACCCAACTCTGCAAGTAAAATCATTACCCTCCGCCCTACATGGGAAGTGACATCTGGGGGTGACAGTCTCCCTGGCAATATAGCATAAGATTCTCATAGATGAGCCTGGCCCTGGCACCATGGGATCTATAACACCTTCCTGACCAAAAAGGGGGAAAAGAATTATAATAAAATAAGTTATCAGTGGCTAAGAGAGTTCAAATAGAATCGAGAGGCTATTTTGGAAGCTACTCTGATGCAAGCTTTGGCTAGATATTGGATTTACCATTGTTTGCCAAACCCCAACCAAAACCATTCCTAGCAACCCTAAAGAACACCTAGGGCTCTATCTGAGATACAAAGGTTCCATACACTTGGATTACTTTCCAGAAACCTACAAGCTCCAGATGGGTTCTTAGGCCAGATAAGTCCTGAATCCCAGGGGCACCAGCCTCTCCAAGAACATCAACTAGTTCCATCACTCTATCCTTATCAACAGCCTTTTTCAACATGAAAAAGTTAGAATTGGCATAGCCCAAATATCCCTAAAGATTGGGAGAAGAATCACAGAGAATGTGGAGTTACAACAGGGAAGATAGGATTTCAGAAATGAGTATGACTGCTGAATCATTACTAGTGATATTCTTTTGTCTTCAGCGTCTTGGAGCAGCTAGAAGGAAAATCCTAAAGTTGTGGAACTTTAACCCATACCAAACTTTGGAATCTGTTCTATACCTAATTGTTGTGGAGTGCATTGAAATTTATTGCTTTTTTTGTATATTTGTTATATTTCACAACAAAAATAAAAAGAAAGTGATTAGTACATATGTAAACTTTTCAGAAGATGTTACATTGTATAACCCAATTATGGATAAAATGCTTTCATTAATATTATCTTATTTCATTAATATATTAAACATTTTTTACTGAGTATATATTATGCTCTGGACAATATGCCGAATTATTAATAATAATATCAGATTCATTAAGTCTTTCAATTTATGAGGCACTGAACTGCTTGCTTTGGAGACCTTATCTCATTTAATACTCAAAAATATAATATGAGATCATTGTCATTATTCCTGTTTTACAAATGAGGAAACTTCATTGTAGAGAGCTTAGGTCATCTACCCAAAGTCTCATTATCAATATGGCGGGGGGGGGGGTCAAAGATCCAAACACAAACTGATCTTTTCCAACAGATATATAAGCAAATGATGCTCTTGATAGTCATGCATACTTCTAAGGAAATAGTGAAAAATATATGACTCATCCTTAAGGCCAACCCAGAAAAATGAACATAAAAAAGAAAACACAACAGTATAATAAGATAAGCACTAAAGTAGGGGCTGAAATTCTGAGAAGCAGGAGCTATTTTTCCTTTTTGAGATCCCAATACCTTGCCTTGTGCTTGGGGTATAGTAGGTGCTCAGGAAATATTTGTTAAATGAAAGAACAAAGGTAAGAAGGAAGAAAAGAAGGAAGGAAGGTAGGAAGGAAGGAAGGAAGGAGGAGATGCAAGATGTAAAGAGATTAGAGCACAAGAAGACATTTTCGCATAAGGAGAAATGGGTAGATTTTTGTCTTTCTCAAAGCAAATATCTAACAAAAATTTCAGGGTTTGAACCCAGATCATCTAGTTCTAATTCCACTCTTTTCCATGATACCACAGCAGTCTGCTTCTGTCATTGTTCCAGAAACTGACACATAGACCCAGAGAATATACTTGCCATTTACTAGGATGACAATATTCTTGAATTTGAGTTGTGTATCACATTTCTGTAAAACCACAGCCCCTTATTGTATGTACCAGGGAGAGAGTGAGCAGTGGTTAGGAATACGGGCTTTTAAGTCGGGTAGAGGAGGTTGGAATTTCAGTTCTACCCTTTAGTAGATGCATGATACCAGGCAAGGTATTTAACATCATTAAACTTCAGTTTTGTCATTTATTAAATGGACATGATAGTTTCTAATCCATAGAACTGTGAAGGTTGAATGTGAAAATCCATGACAAGCACTTTGCACAGAGCCTAATACATTTACATAGACCAGCGAAAGCTATTGTTCAATATCAATATCACCAGGCATCTACTTTTTTTTTTTTTTTTTTTTTTTTTTTTTGGCATGGGCAGGCTCTGGAGTTGAACCTAGGTCTCTGGCAAGCAGACAAGAATCCTACCACTGAGCCACCGTTGCACCACCCCATGCATCTACTTTTAGATACCCTTCAACTCCTCCAACTTAGGAGAGTTTTGGTCAATGTACTTTTCTGAGACTGTTACTTGTGCGTCCTAATTTTCTTTACCTAGCCTCTCAGTCAGTTCCTCCCAACCTCAATTGAGAATTGCCTCTTGGGTATGGTGTGGCTGTCACTCCTGGTCTAATTAGGGGAACCACTTACTGACCTGCAACTTCTGGATCAGTACCTGCCTCTAGTGACGTGTCTGCCTCCCTGGAGGCCAACCTTGTCCTTATTTTACCTTTACTAATTTAATTCTCTATTGATGCTGATGATGATAGGAAAGGCCATAGTTACTCAAAATCAATATGATATCTTGATATATCTTCTATCAAGCACACTACATCATTGTCTCACTTAAACCTCATGATTAGGTGTATATGGTAGTCATTTTACAGATGAAGAAACTAAGGTTCAGAGAGGTTACATTGCACAAAATTGCACAGCTAGGAAAAGACAAAGCTAGAACATAAACCTAAGTCTTTTTAAAAACAAAGGATTGTTCTCTGCTGCAAAAGAGTTCACAATGGAGTAGGAAAATTAAAAACAATAATTACACAAAGTAAAATTAGTGACATAAGAGAGGCAAACATAGAACCTACCTCAACACTTGAGGCCCCAGTTTCCAATGGGGTTATCAGGAAAGGATTCCAAAAGATTATAATTTCGTATGATTAAGCATATGAAAGAAGAGAGGGTTTTCATATAAGGAATATTTGTGAAAATGCAGTTGTGGATTAAGCCTAGTGGCTATGGAAATATGAGTGTTATTGGCAAACTGGCAAAAGAAAGGATCAGGAAAGGCTTATACAGCATGCAAAAATTTGAAATCTTAAAGATAATACAGGTAGGAAAAGGCATAATTTGTTCATATGTTGGGAAATTCACTCTGAAAGCAATATTGAGAAGGGAATAGAGAGATTCAATTCTTGGGGAAGGGCATGTTTCAGAGTCTACTGAATGAAGCAAGAAATGATGAGGCTTGAATTAAGGTGGTGGCAAAAGGAATGGAGAAGAGGAGGGGGGTTGGAGACAGGAGTTTCAATCCATTGCATTTGTTATCTATTTGATATGGGCATAAGTGAGAAAGCAAAAAATGAAATAACTTCCAAGTCTCCAGTCTAATGCCCAGAGACAAAGTGGTACTATTAACAGAATAAAGAACAAGAAGTAAAATTAGATTTGGTGAAGGTGGGAGGCAACCATGGCTTTAAGTTTGAAATGTATTTGAGGTATCTGTAGGTTATATAAGAGAAGAAGTCCATCAGACATTGGATACATGGGCCTGGAGGACAAAGAAGCACTACAATTGCCTCCAAACTGGTCTTCCTACTTCAGCTTCTGTCCCTTCCTCACCTCTCTACAGTCCCTTCTCTACATAGTAATTTAGATCATGCCACGCCACTGTTTCCTAACAATGGAGTGACATCTGAGTCAAAGTAAAATCCCAAGTCTAGTACCCTGTTTATTTTTCTGACTTTGTCACCTACTACCCTCACCTTCATGCAATCTCCTCTAGCCACAGTTCCCCTTGCCCTTTTACAAACAAGTCAAGCATATTTCTATATCTAGGCCTTTACATTTGTGGTATCATGAGCATAAGATGTTGGGTCTCCACTTGTAAATAAGGAGTAATACTGGTTTGTGATATGAGAAGATATCAACATGTACGGGACCAGTGGAGGAAGAGAAGTTCAGGAAGTCCAAGGAGGGAAATTAAGAGAAACAGGAGGAAAACCAGAAGAGAATGGTGTCATGGAAGTTAAGGGAGCAGAGGATCTCAAGAAAGAAGAAATAATCAATAAAGTCAAGTATCTAATTCATGGAGGTCAAATACTGTAAGGATAAAAATGTGTTTATACAAAATTGGTATTTAGGTGAACTTAGAAAGGTCAGTTTCTGTGGAATTGTGAGATCAGAAGCCAGGTAACTATGAGCTAAAATGAGAATAGGAAATGTAGGTGTCAGTACAAGAGAAGTGATGTGCTCTTTTCAAACCCTGTTTTTTAAAAAAAGAAAAGAAAAAAGAATGAAGAAGATGGCTAGAGGTACCCATGAAAACTAGTACCCATAGAACTATTTTGGATACAATCAGTGACTTGGATGTAAGGCTCCCCACCTCCCCACCCCCTGCCACCTCTCTCTCACACACACACACAAACAAATATACACACCAACAGAGCCATTGATTAATACAGTTCCCTAAAAAAAGAAGTTCCTGAAGCTTAAAGATTCATGAGTGTTTGGGACAGAATTAGCAGTCAACAAGCTGCAATTTTATTTTACTCATAGGTGAGTCATGAGGTATATAAAAACAATAATAATAATGATAGCAGCTAACATTTATTGAGTACTGTTCTAGTTTGCTAGCTGCTGGAATGCAATATACCAGAAACGGAATGACTTTTTAAAAGGGGAATTTAATAAGTTGCTAGTTTACAGCTCTAAGACCGAAAAAATGTTCCAATTAAAATGTCTATAGAAATGTCCAATCAAAAGCATCCAGGGAAAGATACCTTGGTTCAAGAAGGCCAATGAAGTTCAGGGTTTCTCTCTCAAGTGAGGAGGCACATGGCGAACATGGTCAGGGTTTCTCTCTTCTCTGGAAAGGCACGTAGTGAACACGGTCAGGGTTCCTCTCCATCTGGAAGGGCACATGGCGAACACAGCATCATCTGCTAGCTTTCTCTCTTGCTTCCTGTTTCATGAAGCACCCTGGGAGGCGTTTTCCTTCTTCATCTCCAAAGGTCGCTGGCTGGTGGACTCTCTGCTTCTCATGGCTATGTCATTCTCTACTCTCTCAGAATTTCCAGTTTTCTCCAAAATATTTCCTCTTTTATAGAATTCCAGTAAACTAATCAAGACCCACCCGAATGGGTGGAGACACATCTCCACCTAATCCAGTTTAACAACCACTCTTGATTGAGTCACATTAGGGAGATGATCTAATTACAGATTCAAACATATAGTACTGAATAGGGATTAGAAGAAATGGCTGGATTTATAAAATGGGATTAGGATTAAAACATGACTTTTCTAGGGTACATACATCCTTTCAAACCGGCACAAGTACCTACAGAAGTGTTTTGTAAATATTTTGTATAAGTATCCAACAAAATTGGAAAGGCATGTCATGCACTTTAAATTTATTTTTCCTCATTTTTCAAATATGGAAACCTAGTTGCAGATATATTAGATAACTTAATCAAGGTTACAGGACTTGTAAAGACAGAGCTGAGTTCAAAACCAGATTTGTCTAACATCCTGCTTTATAATTCCACTGTAGGTGGCTGCCTAACCTATATAATACTTTAGTTGTCTTATATTAGTGTGGATAAACTCCAAATAAGTCAGAGACTGAAATGCAAAAAAAAAAAAAACAAAACAAAATACAAGAACTGGAATATATGAGTAATAATCTGGAAGTGCCCAAAATTGAAAAAAAAACTGCAAAATTTGAGTACATAGAAATACTTAGAACCTTAGTTGCAGACCAAGAGCTAATACTCCAACTTCTAAAAATAGGAAAGAAAAATACAACTTATAGAAAACTAGGCTACAGTTATCAAAAAAAAGAGAAAGAAATGCAGAATATTAGTAATCTATTGGCAAATAATGAAGTACTTGCAAATTTAGCAAATTAAAACAATGAACATTTATTATTAAATGGCTTCTGTAGAACAAGGATTCTGGTATGGCTTAGTTGGGTCTCAGATTCAGGTCTTTTCCAAGGCATTAAGTTTCTATGGGCCTGCAGTCATCTTAAGAAAGGATCTGCTTTCTATTTGTTTTGAAACTATTTTATGTAAGTATAAACAAAATGAGAAAGGGTAATACCTGAGACTCAAAAGCAAAATGAAACAAATGCAGCTAACTGTATCAAGTGGGTGGCCTAACCACATAGGCATTTATACCATAAAATGTAACCACAACATATGTCAAAATACAGGAATTTGACTCCACATTCCTACTAAACAAAACAAGCATACAAAACTTCCAGTCCTGAAAAAAAAAAGAAACAAAACCTTTAATTGTTTTCAGTAATCATATTGTTTGGAGTAGTGTTGATGCTGTATATGTCTGTGTGTTTGGTGATAAAGCAGATATGTAAAATCATGTTGGTGTCCCTCTGAAGCAGGAATCTCAGCATGGGAGAAAAGTACAGTTGTAAAACCAAAGAAATTAAACACAAACCCTGTAAGACTGAGTTTGGTTTGAAAAGTCATATGAACTCATGGTGTATTTTCTCTAAAAGAAAAATAAAAAAAGAAAAATGTCTAACTACCCATTAAAAAGACCTAGAAACAATGAAAAATCAGCCCTATTGAACAGATTTTACTCTTTAAATACCATTTCCCTCCAAAAGGAGGGTACGTTGGTAAAAGTTTTGGTTCTGAATATGGAGCTAAGTGTGACTAAGAGAGTATTATAACAGAAGAAAGGTAGCTAACCGTGGTAAAGAGAGTCACATCGAAAGGATCCAGGAACTAAAAATACTAAAATCCAGAAATTTGTACATGTATATATTGATTTTCTTTGCTGGGTGTGGTGCACAGACCAAGAATTGAACCTGGGTCTCCTGCATGGCAGGCAAGAATTCTACCACTGAACTATCCATGCACCCCAATTATATATACTTATATATTTTAAATATCTCATTATTTACCTTGTCATGATCCTAGGAAAACATTTCATTTTCTAAACTGGAAAACAAGGGGAAATAATCAAGAATTTAGCCTGCTCTTTCTGTATAAAATATACTATAGAATAATCAAATAATTGTATAGAAGTATTGCAGCTAATGAAAAAAAAGAAGGAATTATGAAATAAAATTATCAACATTTTCCAATCCCTAAAGAATGAACAAGTCAAGATAGTAATCATCAATGTTTAATAATATCACTAACAGTTACAAACAAAACAAAATAAGACAAAGCAGCTCTAAGTACTACCTTATGGGAGTGCACACCACCACCTGTGACGAATTCTTGCCAGAAAAACCCCCCAAAACAGACTTAATGCATAGAAATACAGAGACTGGAGGAACACGTTAATTGACCCTACAGGAAAGCAATTCTCAACATCTAGACTACAGGAGACTCTATTGGGTAAATGGCTGGTTCCTTCAATAAATTGCAAGATAAAAATTTATACAGGAAGAACTTATACAATAATTAAAAGACATGACAGCCAATTTCAAAATTTCAACTGTATTCAAATCTTTCCTCAGAAACTAAAATAAAAGAAATAATAATGATACCCTCGGGGAAAGTTGCATACTGAGTAGATGTTAAATAATACATATTAAGTGAGATTATTCTATTTTATGTTGTTTTATAAAGAGTACTTATTGTTTAGAGGTATACTTAGTTATGGATGAATGACATTATTAGGAATTTGTTTTAAGATAATCTGGGGGAATGGAGTGGGAGAGCAAAAATAAAATAAGGTTGATTATGAGGTGATAATTATTAAAGATGGACAATAAGGAGAGGAGTGTTCATTACACTGTTCTTATTTTGTTATGTTCTTGAAATGTTCCATAATTTAAAAAAAATCTGGGTGGTGAGTAGACAAGTGTTATTAAAATATTTTTGTACTTTTCTGA
Source organism: Myrmecophaga tridactyla (assembly GCA_004026745.1). NCBI lineage: Eukaryota > Metazoa > Chordata > Mammalia > Pilosa > Myrmecophagidae > Myrmecophaga > Myrmecophaga tridactyla. The sequence goes on along the minus strand of PVIY010034057.1, from coordinate 6,594 downwards.
ATGCATGAAATGTTTCCTAATAATGCAAATAATAGAAATAGAGTAATTAGCATAATGTCTATACGTAAAAGACGAACAATTAGTGGTAACTTGTTTTTTGTCATCACATTTTGAAAGTAATAAGCACTCTATAACTCAACTTATTCTTGCTTTCATGCTAAAAATTTCTTTTCATTTGATACTAATGTGCTGAGAAAGGAGATGGGAATTGCTGAAATATATTTCTCCTATTTCTCTATTTTCCTATTTTGTAAATGAGAGCAAATGAAAATTGATAATTAGTAAACTTTATTTTTCTGTGCTTCAAGTTCCTTGAGAAAATTGCAACTGTACTGATTCTTAATTGTAATCAGCCTTTCTTTCTAATGACTCTATTGCTATTTGCCTTTGTTTTTTCTTGTTTTTTAAAATTTTTTTTTTTGCCTGATGAGAACCCGGGTCTCCGGCATGGCAGGCTCTGGGAATCGAACCCAGGTCTCTAGCATGGCAGGTGAGAATTCTGTCACTGAGCTACCATTGCCTGCCCTGCCTTTTGCTTTTAATATAAAACTCTTACGCCACATTTTGATATGGTTTAATCTTTCCCATAAAAAAAAGGGCCATGACGCATTACTGTTTTTCACTAAGTGCTAGACCATATAAAAAAAACCTTGTGGAGTTTATTTTCTGCTTTGCCTTTTTCCCATGCTCTGCTGACTCAATGTGTCCCACGATTTAGTTCAGCCTCACAGTGTGGCACTGGATCAATTGGTGGTTTTGGCACAACTTTAGTTGCTCTGATATAGGGTCTTAAATAAAGGGAGCCATATTCATAAGATGTTTTGGCTGCTAAAAGGGAAAAATAAAAGTGTTTCTGTCTTTGCTATTTTTTTCCCAAAGGAAAAGGGAAGAAAGGGGTGTCAGGGGAGATAGAAAGACTCAAAGGAGTGGAGGGCATATTTCCGGGGGGCAGGAATCTTAGGTCTGCCTTTTCAACTTCAAGATTCAGCCTTGTTCTCCTGGGAATTGCGGTTTCCAAATTGGAATGCCCAGGTGCCTTCATGCTTATATGTCCTTCTTAAACTTGGCTTTTCAATTGGGTTAGTGTGTTCTATTTTAGTACACTTCTCACTCATTCTACAATCTAAAACAGAGATCTAAAACTTTAATGCGAGAGCTAAATTAAAAAGGAGTGTGCTTGTTTTCAGATAAAGTGAGAGTCACCAGTCTTCTTGAGAACATGATATTTTTATTGATCTACTTTCTCACTAGCTCTTTCCTCTTAACTTTACTTGGTAGAGGATCTCACCAGCTTCTCTTCTCAGTTTTTATGGGTTGGTATGTTTACATTCATCCTCCAGTTTCAGTGAAAGTAAGGTGTATCTACAAAGGCTAACCCCATTGCCCATCTCACCTTTTTATCTTCTGCTTCTCTCAAAACCAACTCCAAGAACTGGTTCTTGCCCCTTCAGCCTTTTCATCTGCTGATAATTCTATGGGTTCTTAAGTATCAAATATGTGTATGGGTCTTCCCTTTCTTGAGAAAACAAAACAAGACAAAATACAGTTTTTACCTTGCTACATTCTTTAGTCACTATTCTATTGCCCACACATTAATGATTCTTCAGCTTCTAGAACAAATAATCTCTTAGGATTTGAGGAGGAAACAGGATTTGAGTAAGAACTCAGATGTGCTTAGGTTTTACTGAGAGGAAACATTTGAAGAAAAAAATAGATAAATGGGACTGTGCTAGTTTGAAAGGATTATGCACTCTAGAAAAGGCATGTTTTAATCCTGATTCATTTTTTCCAAGGCTGGAAACTTGATTAGATTATCTCCACAGAGATGTGACACTCCCAACTGTGGGTATTAACCTTTGAATAGAGGGAGATTTGACTCTACCCATTCCATGTGGGTTTTGATTAGTTTACTGGAATCCTTTAAAAGAGGAAACATTTTGGAAAAAGCTGCAGAGCCACGAGAACCACAGAGCCCACGCATCCAGAGACCTTTGGAGATGAAGAAGGAAAACACCCCTGGAGAAGCTTCTTGAAATAAGAAGCCTGGAGAGAAAGCTAGCAGATATCACATATTTGCCATGTACCTTTCCAGTTGAGGAAACCCTGAACGTCATTGGCCTTCTTGAACCAAGGTATCTTTTCCTGGATGCCTTAGATTGGACATTTCTATAGCCTTGCTTTAATTTGGGCATTTTCATGGCTTTAGAACTTTAAACTTTCAACTTAATAAATTCCCCTTTTTAAAAGCTGTTCCATTTCTGGTATATTGAATTCCAGCACCTTTCAAACTAGAACAGGGACCTTCTCAAAATTAGAAACTTTTGTGCTTCAAAGGACTTTGTCAAGAAAGTAAAAAGGCAGCCTACTCAATGGGAGAAAATATTTGGAAACCATATATCTGAGAAGTTTAATATTTAAAATATATAAAGAAATCCTAGAAGTCAACAATAAAAAGACAAACAATAAAAACTAGGCAAACAAATAAACAAACAAAAACTAGACAAATGACTTAAATAGACATTTTTCTAGAGGAAATACAGATGGCCAAAAAGCACATGAAAAGATGTTCAACAGCATTAGCCACCAGGGGAATTCAAATCAAAACTGCAATGAAATATCATTTCATACCTACTAGAATAGTCACTATTGCAAAATTCGTGCCTACTAGAATAGAATAGTCACCAGAATAGTCACCATATGCAAAATGGTGCTCCACTGTAGAAGACAGTTTAGTAGTTCCTCAGGAAGCTAAGTGTAGAATTACCATATGACCCAGAAATCCTGTTACTAGGAATATACATAGAAGGGCTGAAAGCAGGGACTCAAACAGATATTTGCACTCATAGTGGCATTATTCACAATTGCCAAAAGATGGAAGCAACCCAAGTGTCCATCAACCAATGAATAGATAAACAAATATGGTATATACATATGATGGGATGTTATTCAGCTGTAAGAAAGCATGAAGTCTGATGCATGTAACAACATGGATGAAACTTAAAGACATTATGTCGAGTAAAATATGTCAGACACAAAAGGACAAATACTATCTGATCTCACTGATATGAACCAATAATAAGCAAACTCAGAGTTAGAATCTAAAATAATGGTTACCAAGAGATAGAATAGGGGTAAAGAATTGGGAGCTGACACTGAATTTGTACAGAAAATCTATTTAAGATGATTATAAATGTTTGGAAATGAATAGTGGTTGTGGTAGCACATAACTGTAAACAATTAACAGAGATGAATTATGTTTGTATATGTGGTTCAAAGGAGAAGTTTTGGGTTGTGTATGTTACTAGAAGGAAAGTTAGAAGATAAAACATGGGACTGTTTTACACAGTAAACCCTGTTGTGGGCAATGACTGTGATTGATAATGCAAACAGAAGAACGCTCCTTCCTGAGTTATAAAAATGTACATCACTATTACAAGGTATTAATAATAGGGTGGAATATCAGAAAACACACCTAATGCAACTATGGACTACAGTTAACTGTAATATTTTAATATTCTTTCATCATTTATAATAAAGGTACCACACTAATGCAAAGTATCAATAATTAGGGGGTACATGGGAACATGGTATGTATCACATAGTTTTTTTAGTGAAAAAAGAGAAAATAACAATAATTAAAACCCATCATACTAAGTGAAAGAATCCAGACACAAAGTACATATTGTATGATTCCATTTGTGTAAAATGTTAACATAATACTATATAGAATTAGATTGGTGGTTATGTAGGGCTGAGGAAGGATAGAGGGATTGAGAGGTGACTACTAATGGGTGTGGGATTTTTCTTTTGGAGTAATGAATATGTTCTAACATTGATAGTGGTGATGAATACACAACTCTGTGATTATACTAAAAGTTATTGACTGTTTACTTGGATGATTGTATAATATATGAATGTATCTCAATCAAACTGCTTTTCTATAATAAAGGAAACATCTGGGTAGGTGTTTCAAAACCAGAAAGATCCTCTGTTTCCTGACCGTCTTCTGAAATCTGGATTCCTCTTTGACCATTCTATGTGGAATAAAACTTTATAGCCACCAGTTACCTATTCACAACATCCTGTAGTTGTGACATTTCCTTGACACTGTGACATTTCCTTGACACTGTGACATTTCCTTGATACTGTGAATCCTTGATATCTTCAGACATTTTCAACTATTACTTCTGTTTCACTGGCTGTTCTATCATCTTTTACCCTTACACTTTTCTTTCAAATTTTTTTCTAGAAAACTGGGATTCTAGGGAACTAATGTATAATACCACTTAATTCCACTAGACACTTATGAACCAATTGAAAAAATAGACATAGGAGTCCGGCAAATGGATATGATCTGTTTCGATAGATCCATGACCAAAACTGTATGGTAATATTCTTTGTTTCCCCACTTGCCACAAGCTCAGAGATTGAGGGAATCTATTCATGGGGAAAATTTGGGTTTGTAGGGCAGACACATTTATCCAGAATTTCTGCTTCCCAGAAATAGGGTAGATGCATCTCCAGAATTTGCAGTCTTTGAACAGATGTTTTACTCAGTTGAAAGATGTGAACCAATGAATATCACTGGCACTCCCAGTTAGAAAAATCACTGTTCCTGCTTGGGGAAAAATGAGGAAGACACCTTAAGCCATTATTCTTGCGGAGGTCCCTCCACAAGGAAATATCAAGATATATACACACACACATAGTATGGGTTATTCTTAATTCCCATTATTTTAATCATATTTATGTAAATAATTCTCAGATCTGTATCTCTGAGTTCAATGCATTTCTAAACTTGACAATGTTAAACCTGACCTTCCCCCACCACACTTCCCTCTGTCATAGTCAATGCTACCTGTCCCAATCATGAGACACAAATCTTTGGAATCATCTTTTATTCATGACTTTCCTTTGTTGCTATAGATTCTTCTTTTAAAATATCTGTCATATTCATCCTTTCTCTTCAGTTTGCAACCCACCTACCTTTCCCACTCCTTATTTATCATCCATACATTTGACTATTCATTAACAGCCTACCATGTGCCAGGAAATCTTGTAAGCAGTGGAGATACAAAATAAGGCAAAACATTGATTCAGCCTTCATGGGGCTAAGAAGAGGAACACGAACAAATGCATAATCTCAGCGCCGACAACTGCGATGTCTGAAAGACATTAGTCATAAGACATGAATGAGGTCTTGAATGGGGAGTGTCACTCACATGGAAATATCAAGTATGAGTAGGAATGAACTAGGCACAGGAGAGGTGCTCTCCATGAGCAAAGGAAGCAGCACGGTGAGCAGAGGTTGCAGGAAGGTCAATATGGCTAAGTGCAGAATTAGGGGGCGCGTGATACAAAGCCAGGGAGCTGGAGAGGTGGGTGAAGAGTCTGCCATACAGGGCCTTTGACACTCTGTTAACAAATGTTCTCTTTATGGTGAGATCAAAGGAACCCATTGAAGTGTTTAAATCATAGGGTGACAAGATAACATTGAATTTTGAAAAGATCACCCGCATTTTTGGATCATTACCTTTGCCTTTGATTGCTGGGTGCCTCTAGTCCTCCAGCTTGTGAATTCTTTTCTAAGAGAAGTTTTGTAAAATAGAGAAAAGAGAATAAAAGAGTCTAAGGTAATTATCATTATAATAAGATTATTTCAGTGTTCATACAAATTCTTTGGTAATATTTTTATTTGCTGCACAAGATACTATTGAGTTGCTATTCTGTTATGCACTCACCATACTCTAATGCTGGACGTATAGATTTTTCCATTTTGTCATGATGTAAATAATGTGCTTAAATCATTATTTCTTTTTTAAATTTTCAAAAATATGCTCTTCTTGATACATAGCATCTAACAGCTACCAGCGAGGCTGCAGTACCAGCAGTGTATAAGAATGCTCACCTCAGCACATTCTCACTAGGTGATTCTTTATCATTGCTTATGTCCTAGTTTGCTAGGGCTGTTGTAACAAAGTACTGTAAACTGGGTGGCTTAAAACAACAGAAATATATTGTTTCGCAGCTCTGCAGGCTGGAAGTCTGAATCAAGGGTTCAACAAGCTGTGTTTCCACTGAAGTCTGTAGGGTTCTGACACTGGCTTGCCCGCCAGCCATGATGTTCTTTGGCTTTTGGCATAATTCAACCTCTGCCTATGCCACATGGTTGTCTTCTCTGTCTGTCTGTCTGTGTTCAAAGTTCCTCTCCTTATAAGGACATCAGTCACATTGAATTAGGGTCCACCGTAATCCAGTAGACCTCATGTTAACTAATAGCTAATAACATCTTCAAAGATCCTATTTCCAAATAGGGTCACATCCAGGGTTAGGACCTGAGCATATCTTAACTAAATAGGTAAAAAAAACAGCCTAGTGTTGTTTTGATTGAACAGCATATATCTCTGGTAACTAAATAGTTAAAAAAAAAACCAGTCTGATGCTGTTTTGATTTGAATATCTGTAACTAATGAGGTTTAACATTTGCCCAGAGGTTGTTTGAGGGAATAAGTGTTGGGGAAATTACTGAAAAGGGTACAATAAGCCCCAGTATCTAGAAGACTTTCTGATCTGATGCAATATTTTTTCATTTAT